>RJWJ010017447.1:0-32973 GCA_004363605.1 Indri indri
GACAAAATTCAACACCCTTTTATGATAAGAACGCTTAACAAAATAGGCATAGATGGGGCTTACCTAAAAATGATACAAGCCATTTATGACAAACCCACAGCCAACATCATACTGAATGGGGAAAAATTGAAAGCATTCCCACTTAGAACTGGAACCAGACAAGGTTGCCCACTATCTCCACTTCTATTCAACATAGTGCAGAACTCTTTTTCATGGGAGACAGGCCTTTCCCTCTCTCCTCCCCTCTCGTCCCAGCTTCCTTGTTGCTTCCTCAGTGCTTGGTGCAGACCTCAATTGAAATCAAGTTCTCTTCTGTTTATCAAGTGATAGAGCAATCTCTAATAGCTTTTCAGCCACTTGTTTTATTTGGATTGTAGATGTTTATTTTAATGGGACCTGATGTGGAGTTGGAATTAATGAGGATGCAAGCTGACATGTGATTTATAGGCAGGGAGTAGGACACATTTCATAAATAACTAATGGAGGCTACTGGGACCGCTGGCTTGCGGTCCTGGGCTAGCTGCTGGGAGGCAGAGGTCCAAGCAGCTCACTGTAGTCCCACACCACTGAGCAAGGGGCTGTTTCTTGACAAATGCTGGACACGTTGCACTTCCACAAGGCTTCTCCCTTCCAACTGTGGAAGGACGAGTCTATTTGCACAGGAATTTAGCAAGCAGTGGGCCACTTCTGCTGCAGCATCCACAGTCAGCTGTCTGAGGGAATTTCTCCAGCCAGGCAAAGCTCTTATTTGCCACCCTTGACTTTAATCAATCAAGGAAAAATGGGAAACTGTTGCAAAGTGATGAATGTCAATTTATGGATGTGGTATTGGTTTTGGAGATCAGAATGTCCCACTTCTTTATTTGGGGTTGTTCTACAGGTAGGTTGGTTTGCACCTCAGCAGTGCTTGTTGTAGTTCAAAGTGTACTTTGCCTCTTTCTGATTTGCAGACATCACTTCTGACATCCCTACAGTATGGGCACTAAACCAGTCAGGCCAGAGGCCTTGATGCTAAAGGCCTAAGCCCTAAAAACTGCCAAGATGCCAAATCCTTTTCACTTTTTGAGGATCAGTGAAATCATTTATACAAAACCCAATCATTACTTCTTTTGCTTGTCCCCAAGTTGCTTCACATAGCAAATTAGTGGCCTTTTAATTGCCTTAGATGAATGGTGACTGCAGGTATCTTGGGGACTCCCTTTCACTCTGGGCTGGATAGGGAGGTGAAGTCGAGTGGTGGCCCATGGACCTTCCTGGCTTTTAACCGCAAGTTGGACTTCAAGCCTTCCCCTGAGTGAGGCAGGCAGCAGACAGCAAGGCCTATCACACTCTCCTGGACACCAGGCCAACCAGGAGAACCAAAGATGGGCCCTAGTATCCATGTCTCCTTTTGCCACATTTAAGGCAGGGTCCCCCAAGATTTCTCATGTTATATTGGTAGAGATCGTGGAACTGATTTGCACAGGAAGCTCATGGCTGGGAGCCAGTGATGCCACCTCTGGAGCCACCCATATTTCTGCATGTCCAAATGGTGTGTTCTGTTGCAGAGACAGGTTTGGGGGTTGAGGGGACCATATGCATGTGGGTAGTGCTAGAATTTTCCAAAAGAAATAAGAATACCTACCAAAATATTAGTGTTTCACTCTACAATCCATTTTCTCCATTTTCAATATCAATTTTGACAAGAAAGATTTGTTTATGCTCTTACATGACTCAGCCTCAGTAAATTAGACCTGTCAAAGTGACTTTTTCAGCACAATGGAGTTTGCTGTATTTTTGACACCCGTTCTGTGAGGAGGGGACTATTGTATGTAAATAGCTGAAAAGCCAGATATTAAGATGTATGATCAGTCCTGTCTTCTAGGTGGTGTTTGGCTTTGTGGGTGGTGGGTTTCTTGTGGGGGTTGGAGCCTGGACTCTCCCTACTCCCCCCTGCGGATGGCCCGCCACCATGGTCCCAGGGAGCCCTCTTGTCCCCTTGCTCCAGCCTCCTCACTGGTTTCTTTCTGTCCAGAGTGGCACTCCAAGAGCAAGGTTCCTTGAGCCCACATCTGGCTGTGCTACTTCCCTGCCTGGAACCCCTCTGCTGTTTCCCACCATCTACGGGGTAAAGGGCAAGCCGGCCACAGAAGGTCCTGCCTGACTCAGTTCCCACCCTCTCGCCAGTCAGGCAATGCCCCTTCCTTCCTCACCACTAATCCCTGCAGGCACTTGCCTTGGTTACAGTCACTCGTGGGGCTGGCCCAACTGAGCACCCCCTGATATCACATGTGCCCTGCAGGAGCACATAGGATCCCGGCCCTTCTCCATCTTGCCCTCCAGGAAGGGGACCCGATCTAATTACAACAGGCCAGGAGCAAAGTTGGATGTCCCTCTCAGCTCTTTCACAATCTCCCCTTTATTTGTCATTACATTTTTGATCAGAAGTGTGTGACAGTCCTGAAGCAGTGGGTATAGGAAAAAGAGCCCTAGAGTTGAAGTCAGAATCCCCTGTTCTAGCTCTCACTCTGCAACTAACTCCTGGAGGCTGGGAACAGTCGGGGGGACAACGGTCATATTAATTCCTTTCTCTGTGGGTCTGTTTCCTCATCTGTGAAGTGAGAGCACAACAGCGCTTGCCTATGGGGCCGCTGCTCTCTCCTCTTTCTGGACCGTTTGGGAGAATAATTGCTGAGGCTCAGAGATGTTTTTTCCACTTATTTTATACTACATTTTTGTTAATTCAGCTCCTGCCTGTGCACACAGTGACAGCATCTTGTGTCACTGCAAATCCTTTTGATTCATCACACACTAGACCGGACACACCATCATTTTACTACAGTCCCTTGGCAAGAGATCTGGCTCCCTCCCATGACCCACAGCTATTGGGACACTATGGGAGGTCCTTTCTTCAAAGTGTATGGGGTGGCCTGCTCCATGGGAGATGTGGCTGGGATATACAAGGCTGGGGGTCTCCTGGGACAGCAAAGGCACATGTGTGAACATGGCTTGCTCCCCTCCCTCTCCTGGCCCCCTGGTGTGCTTGGCAGGGACTCAAAATTTAGAAGACAGTGGACTGAGCTAAGCAGACAGACCCAGCCTGCTTGGTGGAACATTCCAAAGTCAGGCTCAAGGTCAATTGCTTTTGGGTCCATGGGCTTCGAATCACTCCCTCCCTTAATTAAGTTCTGCCTCCTCTGCTGCCCACACAGCACCATGCCCCCAGCTTGCTCTGCCCTCCTCTGGGGTGCCAACACCTTCTATCATTGCCCTTGGGCCGGTGGTACTGAGCTAGCTTGGGAGGAAACTGCTGGCTTCACAGGAGGTGCAGCATTGTAAAGGGGGAGCCAGGAAACCCTAGGGAAGGCTCCACTGGTGGAATGTGTATATGTAATAATATACAAACAAACATGCACAGAGGTGTGCACACACACACACACACACACAAGCAGGCATGCACTCACACACACTCTCACACATGCTCACATGTGCATACTCCTGTACCCATCTGTTTTCACACATGCATGTACACACGTGCACACAGACCTACATAAGCACACACAGGCACATGTGCTCATGTCCACAGCCAGCCTTATCTTTGCATCTCTGGGCCCTGTGGGCCGGCAGCCACCACCATCCCCACCCTTCAGTCCACCCTCCCCTGCCACAGCCCTCCAGTCTACAGGAGCAACTGATGTCATGGCCTCCTCCACTCTTTGCAGACCCAATCCAAACAGGTCTGGCCTTAGGTGGGATTCCTCTCTGCTTCCTTTGGCCATTTATATTGTCCTGCTTCTGCTGTCAAGCCAGGTCCCACTGGTGGAATCAGGGAACTGCTTGAATGGTCTGAGGTCATCTCACAGCCTTGCTGGCTGCTTGCACTTGTCCTTTCATCGTTTGGTGCCATCTTTGAGCCCAGGTCCTTGAGTCTGCTGCAATGACCCTGGGCTGTTGGGAAGGCTTCCATCCTCATTCTTGCCTTCCAACGGAAGCCAAGAAGAGAAACAGTTCAGCAATTCCTAAGCCATTGTGTCACTCTTGGAAATGTAGTCAACATGCCCATTTGAACCCCCGATTCTTGGTCCTTTCCTTTTTGTAGCTTGGAAAAACATTTCGGCTTCCAAGCAAAACATTTTTCCTGCAGCCGTCTTTGTGAAGCATACATGGGCTTGCGTGGTTTTTCTTTTTGGTTTTGTTTTGATTAGTTTGTTCTACCTTACCCCTGCCCCCCAAACTTATGGCAACATCCTCCACTTTTCTGGGGCTTTGGGAGAAATGTCACTGGAGGCCAGGGCATCATGGGAAGGACCGAGTGTGAGTTCCGATTCTGCCACATGTCATGTGGTTGCAGGCAAGCCAGGGAATAGATAGTAAGCACCCTCAAGGCCACTGGAGGACTGAGAGACAGAATTTGGGGGAAGTTCATGTTTTAAACCAGCAGTCACCACACAGTTTGTGATTGTCATTGTCACTAATAATAATGCTCACTTGAGGTGAGGTGACTGTGTTTGGGGTCTGGCCTTTTGGGGCTTGTCAGGATAAGCCTTCCTTCCACCACCCTCACGCAGAGAGGACTCATTTTTGCCTGGGTATCGTCTCATTCGAGTGTGCTGCCCAGGAACCCTGACCTGGGCAGATAAATGCTCTGACTTCCCAAACTTGAGACTGATGTCCCAGGGTACAGTGAGAAGCCGAGTCCCACTCCAGTGGGTGCCTAGCTGCTTCCAGTCCATTTAGCCCTGTGCTGGCCCAGGCTCCTCCAGGGACCCTCTGTGGGAATCTTGGAGACACACTGAGACCACAAAGCCCCAGCCAGCCCCACCACCATCTGAGAAGGCTGGTTTTGTCCAGTGTGTCTCTGGCTCTAAGAGCCAAGCCCCTGCCATGAGCTTTTGTTCTATCCTGTGACTTCCTGTGCTAGTTGCCCCTAATCCCCAGCCCCATCTCCTCGGAGACAATGGGGCCTTCACCAGGAGCACTAGTCTCAGGTCCGGCATCTCCAAGGGGCTTGGCCCTCTGTCCAGCTTGCCATGTGGTTCGATGAATATACATTTCTTATTTCTTCTTATTTCTTTTTTGCGAAAGGCAATGAATGGTTTCAGATCCCTTTTAAAAGAGAATGTAAAAGAATTAAATTGTACTTTATTATGGCTTTCAGAGGCATTTTGACATTTATTCCAGAAAATTCCTTCGGATGTTTAATACCCATCATATGGCTGTCATAGCAAGGTGGCTATCTTAGTTTGTTAGAGCTGCCATAGCAAAGTACCACAAATTGGGTGGTTCAAACACCAGAGATGTATTATTTCCCAGTTCTGGAGGCTGGAAGTCCAAGATGGAGGTGTTGACAGGGTTGGTTCCTTCTGAGGGCTGTGAGGAAAGGCTGCATTCCAGGCCTCTCACCTGGGTGTGTAGATGGCTGTCTTCTCCTTGTGTCTCTGTACATCATCTTTCCTCTGTGTGTGTCTCTGTGTACAAATGTCCCCTTTTTATAAGGACACCAATCATGCTGGATCAGGGCCCACACTAATGACCTCATTTTAACTTGATCACCTCTGTAAAGACGCTATCTTCAAATACAGCCACACTCTGAGATAGATACAGAGGGTTAGGATTTCAACATATATTTTGGGTGGGGAGGGTGGAGGCCACAATTCAACCCACAGCAGTGGCTCTTGGAGCCTAGGTATCCTCGGGTTGGATGGAACCTTCCCTGGCTCAGGTACAGAAGGCTCACTCTCTCCCTGGGATTTCTGGTGTGTGGCCACTCCAGAAAAGCGAAAGGCAGCTCTACTGCCCTCGGGGCCTAAGAGGAGGTTTGGGAGGTGGCTCTGAGGAAAGCACAGAGGTTCAACAAGGGGCTGATACCTTAGGTGGTGGGGGGCCCTCGTCTCTTCTTGGGAATCAGGGAATGGCTCTGAGCAAGGACAAAGGACAGGAATTCAGTCTATGGGCAGTACAGGAAAGGGCCTGGAACCAGGAGAAAGATGGGGGATATTGGGTCAAACGTAGAAATTCAGGAAAATCAAAATTGGGGCAGCACTGTTTTTTACCACACTGTTTCCCATGGTGAGAATACAGAGTGAGTTTAAATGTAATCCCTTCTGATTCGAAATGCTCTGCCCACATTTGAAGGAAACTCACAACAGCTTGTTGGCGTTTCTGTGCTCTTTAGGCGAGGTGGGTGGATTTGGTTTGCATGAGTACTAGTCATGTTGGATGAAAGGCTCAATGCAGTGACTCCCTGTTGGGAAACAGCTGAGGAAGTGTCTCATCAGTGGTGCTGCTCCCACAAGGCGACACACCTGGTATCCCACCTGTTTCCCCCAGAGGAGACGTAGTTGTCCATATCCTCCTAATGACACAGGGACACCTCAACGCCAGCTCTCCAAGGCCAACCCAGGCACAGCTAGCCCTACTTCCTTGGGAAAAAAAAAATCTCTTCTTTCTGTGACTTGAGTTTACAGTGTTGCTGGATTGTTACGCCCATATAATAGGACCCAAACCACAGAAGTAGCAACACTGAAATGTACTTTTTGTTTACTGCAAACAAATTTGAAAATAAATTGAAAATGTCTCTCCAAACCTGTTCCACGTAGTTGCAATGATGGCTTTTCTTTCCCTTAATCAATAACAATGCTGAGATGTTCTCCTTGGCAAGAATTTGATCTAAATTCAGAAGATAGCCAGCCTCAGTAACAGCTGAGTTCTCACTTTAATGTTTATCTTATTTCCGTTTCTTTCCCCTCTGGGAGCAACTCATTCAGAAGCTCTCCCAGTTTTCTTGAAAATGAGGCTGAATTTGCTCTGTCCCCTTCACTTCTGACCCATTCTGGCCATTTTGCATGTAATGTAAGATGAGCAAGGCCCCTACATGGCGCTGCAGGACCAAACCAGCAAGTATAGTCTTGCAGTGGCAAAGGGATGGCTCAGGGTGGAGAATCTATGGGGTGCCTTTGGCAAAGCACAACCTTTAATGTGCCTTTGTATCTGGCAGAGACTGGAATGGCCTTAACATCCTTCAAACCACAAACACATACTTGTGCACACTCTGGGGGCAGACCCAGGCCACAGCAGCTCTGTGGTGGCAAAAGGCCCAACTCTCTGGCGGATGTGGACACTAGCTGCCCAATCTCATTAGCCAGGGCAATAAGACTTGCTAAAGACTAGTGTGGGCAGAGAAGCAGGAGTGACTGAGGTGGACAGGTATTTTTCATGTACTCCAGGTGCTTTACAGATTGCAGCACGAGGCTGAGAGGAATGTGCTCATTCTCCCAATATTTAGTACTCTTTGCTAGTTCACCTTGACATTGGCCAGAGGCTAGGCTTTGAGCACAGCCCATTGGTGTCTTCTTGTTATCATTAGTGTACGGCCGTGGTTTCTCAACCTCAGGGTCCTGTTTGGCAACTCTTTTTTTTTTTTTTTTTCACACAAATGGTTCTTTTTTCAAGCAGGCCCCATCACAGCTTGGCCATTCTTGTGACAGGGAAACAGGTCCCTGCTAGGAGGCACACACATACTTGTGAGTCAGTTCACTAACACTCGGCTTGTGGAGAATAAACTCCAGGTAGACATCCGCCCAGCTGGAGCAGCACTCTGTTTAAATGGACTCAGCTAATTTGTTGGGGCTCTGCTGTGATTGAACACGTGTGTTTTGAATGAGGTTTAATTTAAACTGAAATCTAATTTGTAATGTCTTGGGGGTAAGACTTTCAAAACTAAGGAGATAAACGGGGTGGTTCGTACTCTGTGTGAGGAATGGGATTGCTGCTCCGAGTGTTCTAGACTTGGGTGAGCTGTTTGTTGAAGGTGGCTGCCTCCCGATGGCTGCTTTGTTTTGTTTTCATTTATGTTCCACAGCAGATTGGGGTGAGTCTGCTTGCGTCTAAAAAGAGCAAATTGCTTTTGCCATCAGTCTATATCTTGCTTGCACCTGGTTGCCGTGACAGCAGCTGGTAGTCTTAAAGGGATATTCAGGTGCAGGGCATCAAAGATGGCTGGAACACTAGTAAGAAAAACAAAAAAAGTGACAGAGAAAGGACTAAAAAAAGTCACTTTGCCTCAATTGTCACATTATTTTATTTCAGAAAATAAAGGGAAGTTAATGTAACAGGTCATGGGGTTCTGATAGAGGGGACCCTAAGTACAATGAGGAAGCAAGAGCCTCATGGATGAAGGTGTCCCCATTAGTGAAGCCCACCTCAAGACAGCGGCGTGAGGCCACCAGCTCCTGCTGGGGAAGCGAGCATTGCTGCGGTGCATGGGGCTCCTGTCCATGGCCCAGCAATAGCCATGAGCAGGCCCCTCGACTTCAAGGTCTGAGACACGGCCAGTCCCACTGGAGGGTTTGCCTGTGCCAAGAGGCGGCAGCAGACAGCTAGCACTGGGCTTCAGAATCATCTGGAACATCCACAAGAAGGGTCGGAACTGGTTGTTAGAGCCATCCCTTACCTTGAGTGTTTGGCTTCAATCATCTGCCGGTCCTCTGGGGAGTGACTTCCAGTCAGGAGGCAGCACCTGCAAGGCCCATCATCTCTGCTTCGCTTCAGGACAGCAATTTCCTCACTGACCAGGCTTCTGACTTGGACTGCGCAGTTCTATATGCCATGAGCCCTGTAAAGTCTGCCTCCCACAACCGAAGGCTGGAAAACAAATTAGCCACCAAAACCCCCACAGCAACCATTGTAATAAGGGCTTTGAACATTTATGCTTAAGCTAGAGAGTGTTTAGCCATCTATTGACTTTTTGTTTAAAGTCTTGCATTGACTCATATGAGGGTAGGACTTGAGCCAGAGGTACTTTGGTGGTTGTTCATCTTTCATGCTGTTTGTTGTACCACTATGGAAATGGGCTGGTTTGGTACACCCGGACACTTTCTTGCCCTGGCAATGGTCTGGCTCACACTGTAGCCTCTTTGACCTTGATCTCTATGATAAACTGGGAGTGGGCCAGGAATAACCTACAGGACTAGGCCTCAATTCTCCATCTCTAAGAGGCACAGTACTAAAGGAAACATGTCTCTAAAGAACTCTGGAGAAACTGCCTAACTTCATGGTTAAGAATGTGTGTTCTGGAGCTAAACAGTCTTGGGCTGGAATTCCAGCTTCCTACTTCATGGCTGGGTGACTTGGGCAAGTCACTTAACCTCTCTGAGTCAGCACATCCTCTAGTGTAAAATCAGGGTAATCCCAGCACCCAGCTCTTCAGTATTGTTGTGAGCATTAAATACATATAATGCCCTTCACACAATGCCTGATGCATGATTAGTACTTGATCAATGGTCGTCTCCAGCTGACTGGGTTGGGAGGAGGGTACCACAGTGGGCAGTAAGCCAGAGCACTTGATTTAGGAGGTTCTAGTCCTTTCTCTGCCACTTACTAGCTGTGACCTCAGGCAATCATTTCCCCTCACTGATCCTCAGTTTCTTCCTCTGAAATGGCATGCTCGTCTTCCTCGTCCACCCACGCCAGTCTGCCACTGGAGCTCTTCTAATGAGGAACATGGGCCTGCCTGGTTTTGGCAGAGGAGCTTTCTGTTTCAAGAGAACTTGGCTTCCCATGCCTGAAAATGGTAACTTCCTGGGCCAGAATCTGCTCTCTTTTCCAACTACGCTCTGTCCAATGACCCAAATGCCCAGGCAAACCTACAGTCCCATGGTGTAGACTAGGGTTCCAGTCCTGACTCCACCATGGAGTCTATGGCGTTGGGCATGGTCTCGGTGTTCTTATCTGTTCAGAGAGGATCCTGGGTAGACAGTGTCTAGGGCCCTTCCAGCTCAGACGTCCTCACTGGTGAGCCCCCATTCCTTCTTGCCTTCACTCCTCTGGATGAGGAGGGAAGACTGAGGGCCCAGCCAAGCCTCTCTGTCAGCCAGCCTTGTTGCTTGTTTTTATTTCTAACCCATGGCGAGGAGCCCACTTGTGTAGCTTTCAGCTGAGCATTCACCATTTCGCTGCACTCCTAAAGTGCTAAAACCTCTACACTATGGTAAAAGAGTGTTTGGGGCCCTGCTCAAAGTGCTTTCAGAAAAAAGTGGTCCCTAGCTGATGTGAGTGGGATGGGGTCTTGACTTAAACAGGATTTGATTTTCGAGTCCTCTTTGTTGCCTATAGGCAGGCGCAATTGGGATTCTTTCTTTAAAATGGTTATTGTGGTAAAGTACATGCAACATAACATTTACCATTTTAACCATGTTTAAGTGTACAGCTCAGTGGCATTAAGAACACTTACAGTGTTGTGCAGCCACCACCACCGTCCATCCACAGAACTTTCTCATCTTGCCAAACTGAACCTGTCTCCATTGAACACTGACTCCACATTCCTGCCTCCCCCAACCCCTGGCACCCACCATTCTACTTTCTGTCTCTATGAGTTGAACTACAAGCTTCATGTGAGTAGAATCATGCAATATTTTTCCTTTTGTGTCTGGCTTATTTCAGTGAGCATAATGTCCTCAAGGGTCATCCATGCTGTAGCATGTCTCAGAATGTCCTTCCTTTGTAAGGCTGAATAATATTCTGTTGTTTGGCTAGATCCCATTTGTTTGTCCCGTTTTCCGTTGATGAACACTTGGCTTGCTTCCCAAGTGGGACTCTTTTATATAAGGAGTTGGGGGAGAGGGGTGCAGGCACAGGCAAGAGAAGGGTGGGAAGTGAAGCACCAGCCTACCCTGGGACTCCCCCCCAACCCTCAGTTCCCTTCCGAAGGCTGCCCTTGTTGAGAAGGAAGGGACGCAGAGAGGCCCCCGGGAAAGAAGGACACTGTGCTAGGAGGTGAGGGGTCCTTCACATGTCTCTCCCCAACCAGGCAATAGCAACTCCCTCTGGGAACTTTACTGCTCCCAAATCCACAGCCACAGCTTCGACGGGCCTTCTGAAGCATTTACTGACAATCCCCAAGCTAAACGAGTATTCCCTCACCAGAGCTGTTCTATGTCCTATGGCCTCTCTTTCCACGTTTAAGACAGACGGGGAAGTGGTGGCTCAAGGTCCCAGGGTTACAACCATATTTTCATAAAGCACAATTATTCCACCACAGGATATCTCAGTTCATCCTGAGCACCACCTAATGGACCCTAATCCAGACTCAAGCTGCTAATTTTCTAATGAACTGTCAGTGTTGAGAGCTCTTTTAGCTCTCAGAGCCCCCACATGGAGTTCCTCAAGTTAATCTTGCTTGAAAAAAGAGGGTCCAAAACACAGATTTGGCAAATTTAGGCTGGGCTGTGCCTTTGGGTTAAAAACCCAAAATTCTTCTCTTCTTCAGAGAAAGTGTTTGACACGCCCACCAACTACTCCCAGGGCTAGTGGTCCAGATGGTCCTGTCTCCTCCAGGGAAGGGCTAGAAGTGGGGAGATCATGAAGGGCCAGAGAGCAGGGAGCCAGGTCTCATGATGCACTCTGGGAGGAGGTGGAGCATTTAACTCAGTCCCGTTTCCTGAGACCCGACCGTGGGAGACCATGCCACCAGGATGGACTGTGTGGAGACTGGGAAGCAGACTGGAAGATGAGTGAGTGGGGTGGGCACCCCAATGTTGTGATAGGCCCCAGACAGCCCAAAAGACCCCTGGAGATTTGATACAGGCTTGCCTTCGAGGCAAACCACTTTTATTCTCCTAGCCCAAGGCCAGCCCAGGACGCAGCTAGCTGGCACGCCTGAAGCCTCGGGGGACGGAGGAGCCCAACCCCACCCCTCTTCCCTCCCCACCTCCTGCCCAGGACCTTTCTCCTGAACACTCTGGGAGCAGGAAATGAGATGGCATGAGACAGCAATTCCACAAAGTGGTCTTTTTCTCCTGGCCGCTCTCTAGAGAGGTTGGCAGGGTGAGGGGAGAGGAAATGCAATTTCAATTGCTCCTTTTAAGAAATTTAGGACTATTGGGAAGTGCTGGCGAGGGGGCTACTAGTTGAATGGTCGAGGCAAGGAAGGGGTCCCTAAAGGGAGCCAAAACCACGCTGTTAGGCTAAAATGTAAATAGTAGCCTTTGCATTAATAAACACTCAATGAAATGAATAATTTAGTCCAGTGGTGCCTTTTGTTTTGATCCTGAGTGGGAAGACTGTGGCAGCTCTTAAGAAATGGCCCCCAGTGACTTCCTCTGTGTCCAGGACATGCCCCTAGTGGTGGGCTCTGACCCCGCCTGAGCCACTGCATTCCCAATTAACACTTTTCAAAATGAAATTTAGGGGCTTTTTTTCCCTTCTTCCTAATGAGGTTTCTTCCTTCCCTGCTGTCTTGCTACAAAGCTTGATGCTGTCTGAGTGTGTTCATATGGTGCTCGAGTGCGTTATCTGACCTTGATTGGTGTTTGGGGAGCCGGTTAAATAGATTACATGGGGGTTACCTTGGCAACTGTCTTCACTGATTTAGCAATGCGGTTCATTCTTGGACACAGGACTCTCGGCAACTCTGCGATCCCACTGCTGCGCGTTAATCATTAACACCGAGTTGGACATCGGCTCTGCCAGGCGGCAGCCAGGAGTGAGGCTGGGGACAGGCTGGACAGAGCCTGCCTTGAAGTCTTTGTAGCTATAACTGAGGTCACCACATGGAGCCCTAAATGTGGGGCCACAGGAGAAGTGAGTGGTGGCAAGGAGCCATCCTGAGGTCTGTTTGTTCTTTCCCCATGGTTTCTCAAGGGTGCTGAGAAAGATCACATAGCTCTGGCCACTGGGCTGCAGATGGGCTTGTGGTGGTGATACTGTGCACTTCCTCCTTCGGGTGGCCATGCTGGTTGGAACCCATGGCCAGTTTGCACCTCCTCCAGCCACATGGTGCTGCAAAGAAGCAGAAACAGGCTCTGTGGCATGGAGGCTCTGGCCCCTCACTTGCTGTGTGACATTGGGCAAGTCACCGCACCTTCCAGAGCCTTGGTTTCCTGTTTCATGTATAACATGGGATATTAGTAGTGTCTCTGTCCCAGCTCTGGTAAGGACACATGAAGCACCTGGCACAGGAGAGGCACCCAACCAATGCACATGATTATTATTGCCTGGCTCCATGGCTAACAGAGTGGGTGGGTTCCTAGTCATTGCATGTTGAAATAGTTTTAATTATTTAATCTGAAGCCAAAACTCGCCGTGTGCCAAAATAATAATTAGGTTTATTTTATGCATGAGGCTGAGACTCTGCGTGGCTAAGAAGTCCAGGTTACACCACTGGCCAGGGGCAGAGCCAGCATCGGAATTCAAGTCGAGCTGATCCTTGTCTGGGGCTTCAGAGTTGTGTCTTCCTGAGCAGTCAGGTTTCCAGGCTAGAGGCACCCACAGCTCCCATGGAGTGTGCATCAGGGAAGTGGCCTTCCCCTGAGCTGGTGGCTTGAGGCCCCGGGCAGAAAGCACCTAGAGAATTAGCCCACCAGGCCTGCAGCCCATGTAAGTTGATAAACAAGGAACAACTCCACCACACAGCTGGAGATTTGCACTGCCCCAGAGTCTCTGACTCTCTGGCTGTAGGGCACTACTTCTTGCTTACCCAGTGCCAACAGGAAAGCAAGAGCGTTCTGCCTAATAAACCCACATACCCAGGTATAAAGCATGTCACGGTTTGCAAAGCATGTTCATGTCCACTTTTTCCTTGACTGTCCCACCACCTGGGGAGGGAAGGAAGCAGGAAATCAGCCATCCTTTCATTTGGTTAGTGAGGCCAAGAGAAGTTGTCTCCTTGACTGTGCACTCTCTACTCACATTGCAGTATGAAGAATTGAGCCTCAATATTAGTAGGAGCTGAAAACAGGCCTCAAGGAAGATAAATCAGCAGACAGATGGCCTCCCAGATCTTGAAGTTTGTGACTGTCCAAGCTGGAAGAGCCACTCATGCCAGGGATGCCAGGGGATGAGGTAGATTGAGTGCGTTGTAAGAAAGAGCTCGCAGTGCTTTTACCAACTTCACCTGCCCACTGCTCCCAACCCATGTGCTGTGGGACAGAGCATGGGCTTCAGAGCTGAGTGGGGCTGAGCACACCCTGACTTGGCTATTGTCTCCTCCCTGCAAATCAGTTTCTTGGGATAAGAGCTACTTGGCTGGGTTGTTATAAAGAATGGAGCTAATGTATGCATATTCCTTTATCATGTAGGTAATGGAATACTCTTGAACATTTTTTTAGAAAAAGTAGCATTAGATCTATGTTTTAAGAGCACACAGACCACTATAAAGGGGATAGCATGAGAGGTGGGAGATATAGAAATCATCCAGGCAGAAATGATGATGACTTGGAGGAGGGTACTAGCAATGGGGGTGGAGAGAAGTGGTGGATTCTGGACACGTCTAGGACATAGACTGGGAAGTTCCACATGACAGAGAGAGAGACAGAGAGACAGAGACAGAGAGACAGAGAGACAGAGAGGAGTCAACAGTGGCTTTCAGCTTTCTGGCTTGACCCCCAGGTTGGCGGGTGGTGTGATGGACCTCATGCTGAGATAGAGAGTACTGGAGAAGAGCAGCCTGAGAAGACAAAGGGAAATGATGACTGCAGTTTGGGACAAGTGGGTGTGAGGAGTCTGTAGATAATCCAGGGAAGGTGTCTAGGGGACGATTGGTCATAGAGACCCTGATGCTTAGAGCTGGAGATAGAGATGGGGGCCAGCAAGGAGCAAACGTTGCTCAGGGAGCCTGAGAGTAGCAGGGAGCCCCAGAAGAGTGTGAAGCCAGGGAGTACAAGGACTGCATGTGCAATTTAGAGAGGTCATGTCATGAATGTGGAGGGTGGAGCACAGGGAGAGAGACCACAGGCAGGGGGCCAGAAATGGTGGTGGCCTGAACTACTGCAGAAGCAGTGGGCCTGGGAAGCAATAGCCAGAACCCGGACATGGAGGAGTAGAACAGACAGGACTTGGTGACTGGCTGGCAGTGGGAAGTGAGGGACAGGGAGAAGTCAAGGATAACTCCCAAGTTTCCAACTTGAGAAGCCATTAACTGAGATGACAAGCACTGGAGGAGGCACAGGTCTCAGGGGACTTTGCTGAGTGAGAGGTGCCTGTGGGTTTTCCTGGCAGAAATGTCCAGTAGCCAACACCCAGTGGCCAGGAGAGAAGGAATATGGCGGAGGGCAGCCTGCCGGCATCATTGTCATCAGTGGGGACCAATGTGGTGCTACAAAGACAGAGGCCTGGCCCTTGGCAGGTGTTGGCAGCACTCAGCCCATGGGCCAGAGGACATCTCCAGTGATCCAGAAAGCACTGGTAAGGAGGTGGTATTTGTGGGACGCACAAGTTCGTTCCTGGGCAAAGGCCAAGTATTGGTGGGTCAGTTACCAAAAGTGAGGTTGTAAGGTACACAGTGTTCTGCTTTAGGCGATGTGGGGAGAAATGGAACATTTGCATCTGGAACCCCTCCAGAGGCATCCAGTATGATCAGAAGCAATTGTTCCCAACTTCCAGTGGGTACTGAGGCCTCCATGGCCAGGCAGCTTGGGACCACTTCCCAGAATATTCGTATTTTAAATATTGGGATACCCACCAAGTGTCACAAAAGAGTTTGGCTGGCAAGAGAGGGATGCTATTTGCCACCTGAAAATGTGTTTGGGCTTCAGAGAAGGCACAAGGAGGTGCTGAGGGCATCTGGGAAGGAGCTGGGGGGAAGGGAAGAAGCTGCTCCCATGTTTTCTAAGCACTGCCCTAGCCATTGACTCTTGGCATCCCAATGCCTTTGAAGCAGGCAGAGCAAAGACTATTCTCATCATTTGGCAGCTGGGGAAATGGAGGCTCAGAGTAGGAAATGTGCAGGATGATCCCATGAATCCAGTTCCAATACAACTATTCCTAGACCCACAGCTCCTGCCTCCCAGTCTGGTGCAGGTTCCATTTCATCATTTGGCTCCAGTCAGTGGTATTCTGGAGCTGGTCTGTACTGCTTCTCAAAGATGCTCATTAAATTTTCAGAAATGTTGGAGCCAATTGACAATTGACAGCACATTGGTAGTTTGAAATCAGCCATGACATGAGTATTTACACCATGGTAATTGTCAAATGCTACCAGCACACCACTAGCCCCAGGTCACCACAGATCTGTCTTCCAGCACCAAGGGCTGTGCCCGTTGTCAGGGGCCTGTGAGTTATGGATTGGTAGCTGCATGTGAAAAATGGCCGCCTCAGAATTAGATGAGAAAAAGATTTGATGGTGAACACTCAAGCTTGAGTTTCACAGAGTGTTTCTAGCATCTGCCACAGAGATACCTAACTGGCCACACTGGTTTACTGCTGAGACCAACAGCCCAAGGAGTTCTACTTCCCCCACTTTAAACACCAAGGCTTAAATTATGATAAGAGCAAAGGGGGACTCTTTGGCATGGGGTCTCATTTCACTCCCACTATATTATTTTGGATATTGAACACATCTTAGCCTTTTAGCCTGACTTGGATCATTATGGGAAAAGGAGAAACATAATACACTGAATCCCAAGAAGGAAGATTTAGGGATATAAGAATCCCGAGCAATGAAAGGCACCATTTAAGAAGGAAATCAGAACTTCACAAAAGTAGGTATGTTACTTGCTGTCCATCATCTTATTTCTTATGTAAAAGCAAAATCAACTGGGGCATTTTCAGGCCCTTGGAGTGAAAGGAGTTATGGAGAAGACAGTTTCTGCTGTTCACTCTTAAATAAATAGCTGCTGTTCTTTCTCGTTAAAATGTAAAATTTCCAGATCTAAATGTCAGAGAATTCTAGGAAAAATTGCAAAACCATTACTTCATAAACATGTAATTGTGCTATTACTGCTAAATGTGATGACATTCTATAAATATCACAGTTCAGGCTTCATGATCTATAAATAGACCTGGTTAATCACTGGAAATATATTTTATTTCTTGAATTATAATGGAGTAATTACAGAGTCTTCATTTTCCAGGGGCAGAGTCCATTCCCAGTTTTGGTGGTATCTCTCCCTCTGTTTGAGCCCTTCCATGGGACATAAATACTCTTCAGCAAGTATCAGGACAACGGCAACGGGGGAAAGGGATGAGTGCCTAGAACCCTGGGAAGTGTTTAGACTATATGGCTGAGGTCTGTTGCCCAGCACTGGGACAGACGGCTGTTGGCGTGGCTGACTGCATTGCCTCGGGTGCCATAGTTGGGGTGCATGGGCAGCTGATTAGATAAGTATGGACTGCTGGGACTCAGGAGCTCATGGAAAGGCAATCTGGCATGCCTTCTCCTCAGCATCAAGCCAGACTGGAGGACCAACTCAGTCAGTGGCTGCCAAGTGGTTTATACTGAAGGCCTTACATCTGTTGTTGGTGCTTTCCCAGAATCCCCTGCTTGTATCTGGCTGCTATAAACACCTCACTAGGCCACAGATGTGGCTATTTCATAGCTTAAACCATGTCTCCATTTACACAGTGAAGGCAGGATCTGCTACCCGATACAATGTATTCCCTCCTTTCTCCCTTATACTGTACACATCAGTGCCACAGTGGGGTTAAATCAAGAAGTTAGACAACCTTAGTGGCCTCAGGAATTCTGTGGCCAAGGGGAGTTATCATCAGCCACTTGCTTTTTCTGAGTCTCAATTTCTCCAGTTGTGACACTGGAGAGCAGGAGGGCTGTGGTGACATAGAGTGATAACTAAGGAGAGATTCAGTCCGATCTGACATCACCTTGAGCCATAACATTGAGCACGTCTTGTCCCTTCTCTTGGGTTGGGAAAAGGAAGAAGAAGAATATTGGCCCCTTGTCCAATGCTTCCAGACTGCACAATGGCTTAGTCAGTTAGCCATCTCCCCTAAGGGAGCTCTCCAGATTCCCCCTCCGAACGCCCCTACTATTACAGTTGATATCCCACGAGCTAGCATTCCTTGATCCAGCCACACAGCTGGATTGTGATTAGCGTTCTCGAAAGACTTTACTCAAAATATTATTTGTATATCCCCACCCTAACTCTACGTAAGATTGGTGGTAGGGTGGGCATTGTCCTATGTTAATAAAATAGCAATATCAAGAAAAGATAAATAATTAGGGGGAAAGGGAAGAAACGTCTTGCTAATTCTGAGGATTAACATAATTTGGGGACTAAAAATAAAATTTAGCCAGGAGCTTATTGGCAGCCAGAGGAAAAAATGAAAAAAAGCCATGTAGGACTCCAGAGCTTTCATCATCAGAAAAAAGGAAACATTTTTATCTTCAAAGGGGTGGATATTTTACACCATTGGCCCTACATTCAGAAAGAAAAACATTTTTTTTCAACCTGGGGATTTTTTTCAATTTTTTATTAATTTTTAATATTTTTGAAGTTAACACATAATAATTGTACATATTTATGGGGTACATAGTGATGTCACAATACATGTACATAGTGATCACATCAGGATAATTGGCATACCCATCATCACAAACATTTATCATTTCTTTGTGTTGGGAATGTTCAATATCCTCTGTTTGCTGCTGAAACTCTATATTATTGTTAACTATAGTCATCCTACAGGGGTATAGAACACTAGAACTTATTCCTCCTATCTAGCTGCAATTGTGTATACTTTAACAAATCTCTCCTTATCCTCACAATCCTCCTATCCTTCCCAGCCTCTAGTATCCTCTGTTCAACTTTTTACTTCTATGAGATCAACTTTTTTTAGCTTCCACATATGAGTGAGAACATGCAGTGTTATAGTCAAGATCCTCAGTGGAATGCTTGTCAAGGGTATCAAAGAAAATTCAGAAGACATTCATATGGCTGTTTCTTACACCAATTTTTAACCAAATCTAGGGTTCAGTATTCAAGCCTAGCTTCTTGGGCACAATTCTGCTGGGGGCTGAGCTGGTGGGCTTCCCAGGCTTTTTGGCTCGGGGTCAAATGTGTTGGTATGTGGCTGTCTTTGTATGGTGCCCCCATATGGAGTATTTCTTCTTGGCAAATGTATCCCCTTCACTTTGGGTTGGTAACTAGTAGCAAATTGTTGCAATGCCTGGAGCCAGTCTGCAATTAAATTAAGGCCCTACAGGGTGAGAAGGACATGGGATCGGGCCTCAAGGAGCTCATGTTCAAGGGGAGAAAAATGACTCTTCCCAAGGAGCTGCTCCATGGTGTTCCAGAGGGAGGAGGACCTGCTTCTCACTACTCCATGCTGACCAATGCCAGAGGGAAAAGGGAAGGCCGGCAGAACTGTCATCAGCACTCCACCCAACAGGGTGGCAAACAAGGACTTGGCAGAGACTCCCACCCCAGCACAGCAACTAGGTGTCCACAAGGCTTCACTCATGGTGTCTTTGGAGTTGGCTCCATCTTGCAGGGCTGATAGCAGGCCTCTTACACCAGACGTTCACAGGACCCAGGGAGTCTGGGCTCCAGGTTTCTGCATTTCATGTGTCTCAGTGAGGTTCTGGGCCCATTGGGCGGGAGAAGCGACGTGAACAGCAGGCTGTTGGTGACCTATAAGGGACTATAGGCTTATAAGGGACTCTTTGCCCGTGTCATTTAATCTGTGTCCACACAGAAACATGGTCCCTGAGGTCCATTCCACGAAGCTGTTCTAAGTGTCTACTCTGTCTCTGTGCCAGGCAGAGGGGTCCAGGCATCAATGAAATCAGTCATTACCATTGAACTTCAAAGTCTAATGGGGAAGACAGCCACAGAAAACAGAGAATTCCAACAGTGTGGTGAAAAACATGAGAAGAATCCTAAAGAAAGAGCGGTAACCAGTGGGCAAGTAGCGACAGGACATGAGGGCCTTTCAGGCCATTCTGAGGGACTTGGAATTTATCTTGAGGACAATGGGAACTCATGGAAGTGTTTGGAGAAGAGACGTGACATAGTCAGAGCCACGTATGGGGTACACTTTAAGGGCAACGTGTGGTACATGCTGCAGGAACAAAGCTTCCGGGAGAAGCAGCATTGTACTGACCCCTAGGACACCCTGCAGGGAGTGTGGCTGTTCTGTGGGTTGACCTGGTAGGAAAAGACCAGGCAGCACTGTCCTTATGTGGACTTGAGCTTTACTTTCCTGGTTGCACTTAGGCATCCATAAATGGCTATGAGGCTCTTTCATCCCACAGACACAGCACTTTCAGTCCCCCAAATGTGACACCCTGTCCTGCTCCTTACCAAAGCCCTGGGAGATTGGCTGGACAGAGTTCAAAACTTAGGGCAAGGGCCCTACCAAGTCACACAGCTAAGCAGAACAGGGGAGGGGCACAAGGGAGCCATGGACAACTTCCAGGTCTTCAGCCGCCTCATCCAGGTCTCTGGCCCACTCTGCCCTGCCTCTGGGGGTCAGACTCCTCCTTGTCAGCTATGCCCGTGTGTGTGAGCCCAGATCGGCTGGGAAGCTGGCACGTAAAAAATAAACAGCTCTCCAAGGCAAGGCACAAGGTGCTCGCATTCCTGATGGTGACCTCCCTCCTTGTCCCCCAGCCCCTGTGCTGCTCTGCCCCACCAGCCTGCCCCTCCTGTGCTTTGTTCACGGAGGACGATGCAGTGGGTGTGGGTCTGTTTACTCTCATCCAACCTGATGCACTTTTCAGTTAGAAAATAGAGTGTCCCCAGAGGCCCAGCTGGCTCTTTGTTCTCTTTGTTTGGAAATTAGTTTAGCGATATCAGCTAGCAGATTAAAAAGCCCATATCAGATCTGCTAAAATCTCTTCCCTTCCAGATTTCATTTCTGCTCCTTCAGGAAATTTCTGCTATTCTTTTAGAATGATGAATTTTCTTCCTGTTTGACTCTGGGAGAAGATGGCTCTTCTTAAGGAGGGGTCTGCTGAGGCTCTACATGGGAGGTGTGGGGAGGGGCCACAGCAGGACTCTCCTTGTCCTCCAGGATGCGGCCCTGCTGGCTTCTACCTCCATCCTCAGTTTGTTCTGCTTCCCAGTAAAGTGGTCCCTGGCAGTAGTGCCTTCCTCCCTACCTCTGCCCACCCTTACCCAGCCGTCCAGGGGTGGCACAGGATCTCTGCTCGGTGCACTGTCCATGCTGCCTAAAACCCAGAATGGATGGGCACAATGCATGGTGCTGTCTAAACCTTTGATCACTCACTCCATAGTGCCCAGAGCACACACTGGGGTGTCCCGCCAGCTGAGCACATGTCCTTCCTCTCAAATGATTTCTGGGTGTGGGAGTGGAACAAAGCCTCACTGGCCACAGCTGCTTCTTCCATCAGCTGCCCTCTTTACCAAGTGGCTTCAGAGAGGTGTGGGGCTCAGAGCAGGAGGGACCTAGTACAGTCCCATGAGGCCTTGCTGTTTGTGGTCCTCTTTGAGAACCACACTCAGAAGTACAAATGTACAGTGATTGACTAAGGACCCAGGGCAAGTAAGGTGCCAAGCTGTGATTCAAACCCAAGTCTGTCTGGTACCAAAACTCAGACTTGTTCCGCTATACTACAGCTGCATACTGTGACCACAGAATTGCTGCCAGGGTCTGTTTGCAGGCTGGGCTGGCTTCTGAAAACTCAGCACTGGGGAACACCCTAATGCTGAAGAATATGAAGGAGCTACAGATGAGGTCCCATTGTGGACCAAATGCAGGAATCACTCAAGAGACCATAAGCATGGCACAAACAGCTCTAGGGGGCAGTGGGGATGCTGGGGGAGGGGAGTTCCAGAGATGTCAATTGGACAGGGAAGGTGCCAGTGGAAACCAGTTACCTCTTCTGATTAGTCCAAAGGGGCTCTTCAAAGAAAGTTTGGAGGAAATGAGAGCAGAGGCTGGGGACATCATGGGCAGGTGAGGTGAGATGCTCAGTGGAGAGTCAGTAGGAAATGAACTGGAGGTCCTATTGGGTGGGCACATAAGCCAAGCGTCAGAGGTTCAGCTACATCCAGTCTAGCCGCTTCCTACTGGGCAGCTCTAGTTTCCTCGTGTGTATAGTGGGGCCAGACACCCTGCCTGGTAGGCTTGTGGGGGGATGCAAATTATGTAGAAATATGCTGTATACAGGAATGCACATTGCCAGTTTGAGAGGTAATAGCTGATCAGTCACTCAAGGAATCTATTTTGAGCCCCTGTTGCACTCACTAGGTTGGGCTGCAAAGTCCCATGGCCAGAGAGGTAGAAGATTCTAGGCAGAGGTGAGAGTGGCTCACTCACTCCTTCTGAACTGATGAGAGATTTTTAGCTTGGACAGGGACTTCGATTTCTTTGGAATCTCCTTCTCTCTCTCCCTTGGTGTGACAGAATGCAATGGATTAAGCTAGTGCTGAGCAGGGCTCATTCTTGGGTAGAGCTCCCTGGCTGGCTTTGAAGTCCTTTTTCCCATTCCTCTCTCGAGCAATCACACCTTCCCCAAGGATTAGGCCTTCTCTCTCATTAATCTGAAATTATCAGATCTGGTCAGAGCTTTAATGTTATGTATTCAGGCACTAAATTCTTCAGCTTAAGCAAAATCGTACTCCCAGAAGCCACAGGCAAGAAGAGAAGCATACACCTGCCCACAGACCATATTGGCCTTACATATGATCAAGATGCATTGGCCTTGCTTTCAATTATTCAGCTGCACTCAGCCCGAGTCCCTGAGCCTAGCAAGCAAGGCCTTCTGTGACTTGGTCCTGCTTTCCTCTCTAACTTCACCTCTCCATGTCACAGCCTCCCCAGGGTTGTCACCATCCCCTGAGTTTCCTGTGTGCCTACCAGGTTTTCTGACCTTGGCTCATGCTGTTCCATATACCTATAATTTCTTTCACTTTTTTCTCTGTTTATGGGACCCCCACTTATCTTTTAAGGCCCAATACAATGGCAACTCCTCTGGAAAGCCTTTCCTGATAACATGACATATAAACTGATTAACACAGTGTTTGGGCTAGAGCAGATGCTCAATGAATATTTGTCCCCATTCCCTTTGCTGACTGTTCCTCATTCCCTTGCAATTATTCATCTCACTTTCCTTTCTGTTCCTGCTGCAGTTTGCTTGCTCTGAGATCAAAGAAGCCTTTCATCATTAGGGTTAATCACAGGACTCAGGAGTCAGACAACTCTGGATCACCTACTAGTTGTGTGACCTTAGGCAAATCATTTCAATTCTGAAATTCAGTTTCCTCATCTGTCAAATGGAGATACCAGTACCTGCTTCATAGCATTGTTGTATGGATGGAATAAGATGATATACAGAAGGCTTTTAGAAGACAGAGTACCTGGCATACAGTAAGCATTCAATATGGGTTGATTATTCTTACTATTGCTATTATTACTTTAATAAAATGTAGGGACTTCTAGGTCTGGCCATGATGAAATAGCTCCATTCCTTCCAAGTCCTCTTTGTGACAACTATTAATCTTAGACATAACACAACAAACAAGCCATAGGAAGACTCCAAAAGGTGGAAAGAAGAAGGAGAACTGTCTAGGGACCTTTGTACTCAAGGAATGACATGGTGGTGACTTTGCTACTTTTCCTTATTTTCTCTCATATAGCCCAGACATGGCAATGCAGACACTTCCAAAATGGAACAGTCAACAGGCACAGATAAAAAAACAAAAGCAAGCAAGCAAACAAACAAACAAAAACAATATATGTCTTCTTCCTCTGTCCAAAGGACTAGGAAAAAGGTGGCCTAGAAAAAGAGAAATTTTTTTTAATATTATCCACCCTTCTCTAACCAGACAAGAATGGAAAAACTTCTTTCCCCCCAACCCCTCAGTGTCAGTGAGATCAAGTGGGAAGCTGAATTTCTGGCTCCACCCTAATAGCAAAAATGTAGAACAAGATAGTGAGGGGTTGTGATAGTTGGCACTCCACTGATCCTGACAGGGTAATGTCAGCAGGGTACAGTGAAAAGATTAACTTCCACTCCCACCTGTTGGCAATAAGCCAATGCAAGCCATGTGATTTGGCAATCTGTTTTTGCAGGGGTGGTATTAGTAGGGACTGCAAAAATGAAGATTAAATAGGATCCAAAATCCCAGCATGATACCCAAAATGTCCAGGATACATTCAAAAATCACTTCTCATAGTTATAACCAGGAAAATCTCAATGTGAATGAGAAAAGACAATCAACAGTTGTCAACACCTAGATGACAGAGATGTTGGAGTTGTCTGACAAGAATTTTAGAGCAGCCATTGTAGAAATGCTTCAGTGAGAAATTATGAATACTCTTGAAACAAATGAAGAAATAGAAAGTCTTGGTAAAAAAATAAAAGACCAAAGAATAACCAAATTAAATTCTTGGAACTGTAAAATACAACAACCAAAATTGAAAAAAAAAAACAAAACCTCAATAGATAGGCTCAACCGAAGAATGGAGAGGACAGAGGAAAGAAGCAGTGACTTTGAAGATAGAACAATAGAAATTACCTAAACAGAAAAAGAGAGAGAAATAGATCTTAAAAAAATGAACAGAGCCTTAGGGACATGTGGGGTAGCAAAAAGATCTAATATTCATTTTATGAAAATCTCAGAAGGAGAAGGAGGGAGGGTGGGAAAAAGAGAGAGAAAAAAAATTATTGTAAAAAATAATGGATGAAAAATTCCCAGATTTGGTGAAAGACATAAACCTATAGATTCAAGGAGTTGGGCAAAACCCAAGCAGGATGAACTCAAAGAAATCCATGCTGAGACACATTATAGTCAAACTTCATAAAACTAAAAACAAAGAAAAATATCTTTAAAACAGTTAAAGAAAAATGACTCATTACCTATAGAGGTTATGTCTCAGTCAATTCAGGCTGCTGTGAGACAACATCATACACTTGGTGGCTTAAAAAACAGAAATTTATTTCTCACAGTCTCGAGACTTCAAGTCTGAGATTAGGATGCCAGCATGGTGAGGTTCTGGTGAGGGCCCTCTTCTTGGTTTGCAGATGGCCAGAGTCCTGCTGTGTCTTCACATGGAGGAGAAAGAGAGCAGGCACTCTGGCCTCTTCTTATAAGGGCACTAATCCCATTCATGAGGGCTCCACCATCATGAACTATTCACCTCCCAAAGACACCACCTCCAAATGCCATCACATGGAAGATTAAGTTTCAACATGTGAATTTGAGGGAGGACACAACATTCAGTCTGCAGCAAGGTAAAATGATTTGAGCGACAGTGTACTTCTTTTCGGAAATCATGGAGGCCAGAAGGTAGTGGCACAATGTTTTTCAAGTGCCGAAAGAAAAGAACTGTCAGCCTAGAATTCCATACTCAGAGAAAATATACTAAAGGAATAAAGGCAAAATAAACAAATTCTAAGGGGAAAGAAAAATAAGAGAGTATGTCACTAGAACACCTACCCTAAAAAATAAGGTGAAAGAAATTTCTCTAAATAGGAAGTAAATGATAAAATAAGAAAACTTAGAGCATCAGGAATGAAGAATAACAGAAAGAGTAACAATAAGTATAAAAATAATAGACTATTCTTCCCCTAAGTTTTCTAATTATGTTAGATGATCAAAGCAAAAGTTTTGACATAATCTGACAGGATTCTAAATGCATATAGATAAAATATTTAAAACAATTATACTATAAAGTGGGGGGGGCAAAAGGACACAAACAGAGGTAAGGTTCCTACATTTTGTTCAAACAGATAAAGTGTGACACCAGTAGACTGCAATAAAGTTGTGTATGTATAATACAATACTTAGAGCAACCACTAAAAAAACATACAAATAGATACTCTCAAAAACAGTATAGATATTTCAAAATGGAATTCTAAAATACAGATATTGGCAGAGTGGATTGAAAAGTATGACCCTACTGCATGTTGTCTATAAGAAACTCATTTCGATATAACAATATGAGCACATGGAAAATAAAAGGATGGAAAAATGTCATGCAAACATTTATCAATGAAAAGCAGGAGTGACTACGTTAATATCAGACGAAGTAGACTTCAGAGCAAAGAAAATTACCAGAGACAGAGGGGAACATTATATAATAATAAAAGGATCAATCCTCCAAAAAGATATTACAATCTTAAATGTGTATAAACCAAACAACAGCACTGAAAAATATGTGAAGCAAAACTGATAGAACTAAAAGGAGAAATAGACAGATCCACAATTATAATTGGAGATTTTAACACCACACTCTCAACCTTTGATAGAACAACTAGACAGAAAATTAGCAAGGATATTGAAGAAAATAACACCATCATCCAACAGGATCTAACTGACATTTATAGAATACTTCATCTAACAAAAGTAGAATAGGAATTCTCTTTAAATGCCTACAGAACATTCACCAAGATAGACCATATCCTGGGATATAAAACAAATCTCAACAAAATTAAAAGAATTGAAATCATATGGAATGTGTTCTTTGACCACAATGGAATCAAAGTAAAAATCAAAATACAACGTATCAAAAATTTTTAGACACAGCTAAAGCACTGCTAGAAGGAAATTTATAGTACTAAAGCATACATTACAGGAAAGTCTTAAATCAATAACCTAAGTTCCTACTTTGAGAACCTGAAAACAAAGAACAAAATAAACCCAATGCAACCAGAAGGAAGAAATAATAAATAACAGAAATCAGTGACATTGAAAACAGAAAACAAGACAAAATTAATGAAACAAAAAGCTGGTTTTCTGAAAATATCAATAAAGTTGACAAACATCTAGCAATACTGACAAAGAAAAAAAAGGAGAGAAGACAAATTTACCAATATTGGGAATGAAACAGAGAATATCATCACAGACCCTACAGTGATCAAAAGAATAACAGAGGAATACTGTGAACAACTCTACACACATAAACTTGGCAAACTAGATAAAATGAACCAAGTGCTTGAATAGCACAAACCAAAATTTACCCAATATGAAAACAATAATTTGAATAGCCATATGACCATTAAAAATTGAATCCATAGTTTAAAAAAACTCTGAGAAAGAAATCTCCAGACCTATCAATTAAGACCAATGTTACTGTCTCTTCCAGAAAACAGAAGAGGAGAAAATTCTTTCAAACCTATTTTATGAGGCCAGTCTTACCCAATATGAAAGCCAGAAAAAGACAGTACAAAAAACAAAGAAGAAAGAAATGAAAACTACACAGCAATGTACCTCATATAGATACAAGATATATTTTAAAATACATTAACAAAAGAATTAGCAATATATGAAAAGATTTATATACCTTGACCAGTTGGGGTTTATTCCAGGTATGGAAGTCTGTTTCAATAATTTGAAATCAATGTAGTCTATCATATTAACAAGCTAAAGAAGAAAAAATCACATCAATTGATGCAAAAAAAGCATGTGGCAAAATCGAGCATCCATTTATGATTTTAATAAAAATAAACCCTCCCAGTAATTTAGGAATAGAGGGTGTTACCAACTGAATTATATGTCTCCCCACCCAAATTAATTCATATGTTGAAATCCTAACCCCAAATGTGTCTGTATTTGGAGACAGCCTTTAAGGAGATAATTAAGTTTAAATGAGGTCATAAGCGTGGATCCCTAATCCAATAGGACTGATGTGCCTATAAGAAGAGGAAGAGACACCAGAGATATCTATCTATACCTCTCTCTCTCTTTCTCTTTCTGTCTCCTGTTTAAGCCACTTAGACTAATTAGAGGGGAACTTGCTCAATTTGATAAAGTGCACCCACAAAAAACCTATAACTAATGTCATATTTAATGGTGAAAGGCAGAACACTTTTCCTCTAAGATCACCCTTATTCAACGTAGTACTGGAAGTCCTAGCTAGCCCAATAAGAAAAGAAAAGGGGGTAGCCAGAATATAGATTGGAAAGGAAGAAATAAAACTATTCCTATTTGCAGTTGACATAATTGTCTATGTTAAGAATCCCAAGGCATCTACCAAACAAGTAATAATGAGTTCAACACATAAAAATCAATCCCATTTTAATATACTAACAACGAGCATGTGGAAACCATAATTAAAAGCACAACACCATTTACGATAACTCCAAAAAAGAGAAAGACTTAGCTATAAATCAAACAACACAAGCACAGTATGTTTATGCTGAAAACTACACAACGCTAGTGAAACAAATCAAAGAAGATCTAAGTAAACGAAGAGACATACCATGTTCAGGGATTAAAAGACTCAACATAGTAAAGATGTCAATTCTCCCCAAATCAACATACAGTTTTAATGCAATTCCTATCAAAATCCCAGCAGGATTTGTTTGTAAATATAGACAATATTATCCTTAAGTTTATATGCAAAAACAAAGGCACTAGAAAAGTTAAAACAATTTTGAAAAATAAAAATAAAATAGGAGGAGTTACTCTGCTTGATATGAAAGCCTATTTTATAACCACAGTAATCAGGACAATATGTTTGGGCTGAGGAAAATAGACACATAGATCAATGGGACAGAACAGAGAACCCATAAATACAGCAACACAAATATGCCCAACAGATTTTTATACAGTTACAAAAGCAATTCAATGGAGGAAGGACAGTCTTTTCAACAAATGGTGCTGGAGTAGTTGGATATCCATAGGCAAAAAAAAGAAAAGAAAAGAAAAAAGAATCTCTACCTAATCGTCACACTTTATTTTATTATTATTTTTAGAGACCAGAGTCTCATTTTGTTGCCCAGACTGGAGTGCAGTGGTGCAGTCATAGTTCACTGCAGCCTCAAACTCCTGGGTTCAAAAAATCCTCCCACTTCAGCGTCCCAAGCAGCTCGGACCACAGGCACACACCACCACACCTGGCTAATTTAAAAAAAAAAAAAAAATTAGAGACAGTCTTGCTGTGTTGCCCAGAATGGCCTTGAACTCCTGGGCTCAAGTAATCTTCCCGCCCCCGCCTCCTGAGTAGCTGGGATTATAGGCACAAACCACTGCACCCAGCTCTTAATCCTCACATTTTATTATAAAAATTAACTCAAAATGGGTCATAGTCTTAAATCTAAAACGTAAAAGGATAAAACTTTCAGAAGAAAACATGAGAGAAAATCTTTGAGACGTAGGGCTTGGTGAAGAATTCTCAGGCTTGACACCAAAATCATGATCCATAAAAGAAAAAATAGATTAATTGAATCATATCTTAAAACTAAAAATCTTGATGGTGAAACATGCTGTTAAGAGGATGAAAAGACAAGCTACAGACTGGGAGAAAATATTTACAAACTACATATCCAACAAAGGACTTGTATCTAGAATACATAAAAAATTCTCAAAAATCAACAGAATAAAAACACTCCTGTCAATAAATAGGCAAAAGACATAAAGAGACATTTCATAGAGGATAACCCACAGATGGCAAATAAGCACATGAAAGGATGTTCAACCTCATCAGCCATCAAGGAAATACAAATTAAAACCACATGAGATACCATTGCACACCTATCAGAATGGCTAAAATAAAAAATAGGGGGAACACTAAATGCTGGAGAGGATACAGAGAAACTGGATCACTCCTACATTGTTGGTGGGAATGTAAAATGGTAAAAAGCTCTCTAGAAAAAAGTTCAGCAATTTCTTATAAAACTAAACGTGCAGCTACTGTACCACCCAGCAATTTCTCTCTTGGCCATTTTTCCCAGAGAAATGAAAACTTATTTTCACAAAAAAACTATATATAAATATTCATAGCAATTTTATGTAGAATAGCCAAAAACTGGAAACAACCCAGCTGTCCTTCAGTGGGTGAATGGTTAAACAAATTGTGATACTGCCAAACCATGGAACAGTACTCAGCAATAACTAGAAATGAACTAATAATACATGCTACAACTTGGATGCATCTCAAGGGCATTATGATGAATAAAAATAAAACAATCTATTTACATAGTAGTCTCAAAATGAAAATTTACGGAGATGGAGAACAAAGTACTAGTTGCCAGGGGTTAGGGATGGTGAGAAGGAAGGGGTGTGTGTGTGTGTGTGTGTGTGTGTGTGTGTGAGTGTGTGTGTGTGTGTGTCTGTGTGTGTGTGTGTGTTTACAAAGAGGTACATAGGGAGGATCTTTGTGGTGACGGGACAGTTCTGTATCTTGATTGCATTGATGGTTATGGGAATCTACACATGTGATCAAAAATGGCATAGAACTATACACACATTGTACCAATGTCAGTTTCCTAGTGTGGATGTTGTACTGTGGTTACATGCAACATAACAATTAGGGAAAAAGCGGGGGAGGACTGCTCTGTAGTATCTTTGCAACTTCCTGTGAATATAATCATTAATATTTCAAAATTAGAAGTTAAAAAGAAAAGTAGACTCCGAAGTGTGTTATATATAGTGGAAAGAGCATGGACTTTGAAGTTAGCCAGTCCTGGATTTGAAACCTATCTTGACTTCTTAGTAGCTGGGTGTGAACTTGAGCAAGTTACTTCATTTCTTTGAGCCTTGGTTTCCTGCTCAATAAAATGGGGCTAATAATAGGGCCTACTCCACAGGATTTCCGAGAAGATCCAGTCAGCCAGTGTATATAAAAGTGCTTGGCTCAAGGCCCGGCCCAGAATAAATGCTCAGTGAAATGAGCTACCTAATGGTAGCCTGATTTATTACAACTTGACACTTGCTTCATTTTCATTTGTCCCGAAGTGAAAGCAACTGCATGCCTGGGCCACCTCTCTCCACCAGACAAAAAGCACCTTAGGTGTAGTGAGTGTGCACCATTTGGTTTTGTGCCCTGTTCCCCAGGCCATAGCCTAGGTCCTGCCCCACGGCACATCCAATAGTGTCCTGAACTGCAGGTACTGCCCAGGCTGAACCAGTGGGCAAACGTATTCCTGTGGCATGGCCCCTGGCTGATGAGTGAAGATCTCTGTAGTAGAGAGGCCTTGGCATGCTCTGAGATATGGACACGACTTGGCACAAAACATCTGCTTTCACAAGTTCAAGTTCCCTCGGAATCTGTGCCCCATGATGCGGTCAGGCCCATTAATCATGACAGGGCTTCAAATTGCTTGTCTGGAAATGCACGGTGATAACAGATATTATCGGAGTGTTTTCATGAAGGATGGTCGGGAGTAGAAAATAATCCCACTGTTTGATTACTCTGGTCATGTTTCTCCCCCCTCCCCACTCTTGCTCCATAATACCACTTTTCCCTCAACAGCCCTTCACCTGGCCTTGCAGGCCGTCTCCATTGAGGCTCCAACCTGCCTTCCTCCACTCTGGACGAAAGGAACTGCTCTGTCTTCCACAACTTACACCCTCCAAGCCTTCACTCAGGCTGCCCCCTGTTGCTTTGCCCATGCCCACTGTACTCTGCACAGGCCTGAATCATGTCCCTCCTTCTCTGCCCTCCCCTACCAGCTCTCCCCCCTCCTCTCTGGCTGGGGTCTGTACCAAGCTGTGCTCATGGGTCCTCATGCTTTCTTCAGCCCCGTCCCCTGAGCTGGCATGCTCCTGGGCACCTAGTGGCTTCTCAGTAAATGTTTGCTGAATCAGTGCCCAATGCCCACGGCTTGCATACAATGAAGAGTGGTCTGAGCCCTGCCAGCCAGCAACTGTGCTTGCAGTGTCCCCGCTTGCGTTGTGGAAGATGGAGACTTTCCAGTCGACATGAAGGAGGAGCAAAGGCCCAAGAGTGTGAACTCTGTCATTGGTTTGGCAGCTACCCAGCATGTCCCTGGCCAGGAGGTGGCTGGGCAACCCTGGGCTCACAGACAGCCATTGAACGAGCCTCATAAAGAGGGTCTGTGTCCATAGGCCTGACACATCTGGACCGGGTACTTGCAAAGCCAGTTGATATGCTGGATGGCACAGGCAGTTTCCTGTGAGTTGTTGTGGCCAAAGACCTATCCCTACCCCCACCTCTTTGAGCTTCAGCCAGACTCACAGATACTCTGTTTGGCTGCTGTGGGCTAAAAGACTGTAGATGGGGAAAGAGCGCTAGACTGACAATCTAAAAATCTGGATTCAGTATGCAGCTCCAATTTATTTATTTCTTTTAATTTATTTTTTTATTGTTTGTTATTAAAGGGGTACAGATGTTTAGGTTACGTATGTTGCCCTAGCCCCCCCTTCCCCCCAAGTCCCAGTTTCAAGCGTGTCCATCTCTCAGATGGTGCGCATTGCACTCTTTGTGTATGCATATATCTGTCCCCTCCTTCCCCTCCCCCTCCCCTTCCCCATCTCCCCCTGCCCGACATACAATAGATGTTATTCTTATATGTACACTTATGTGTTGTTCAATTAATACCAATTTGATGGTGAGTACATGTGGTGCTTGTTTTTCCATTCTTGGGATACTTCACTTAGTAGAATGCGTTCCAGCTCTATCCAGAAGTATACAAGAGGTGCTATATCACCATCGTTTCTTAAAGCTGAATAGTACTCCATGGCATACATATACCACATTTTATTAATCCACTCATGTATTGATTGACACTGGGGTTGTTTCCACATCTTTGCAATTGTGAATTGTGCTGCTATAAACATTCTGGTGCAGGTGTCTTTCTTATAGAGTATCATTTGATCTTTTGGGTAGATGCCCAGTAATGGGATTGCTGGATCAAATGGTACTTCTAATTGTATCTCTTTAAGGTATCTCCGTATTGCTTTTCACAGAGGTTGCACTAGTTTGCAGTCCCACCATCAGTGTATGAGTGTTCCTATCTCTCCGCTTCCACGCCAACATTTATTGTTTTGGGACTTTTTGATAAAGGCCGGTCTCACTGGAGATAAGTGATATCTTATTGTGGTTTTGATTTGCATTTCCCTGATGATTAGAGATGTTGAGCATTTTTTCATATGTTTTTTGGCCATTATTCTGTCTTCTTTTGAAAAGTTTCTGTTCATGTCCTTTGCCCACTTTTTGATAGGGTTGTTTGATTTTTTTCTTGTTGATTTTCTTGAGTTCTAAGTAGATTCTAGTTATCAGCCCTTTATCAGATTTGTAGCATGCAAAAATTTTCTCCCATTCTGTAGGATGTTGGTTTGCTCTTGTGACAGTTTCTTTGGCTGTGCAGAAGCTTTTTAATTTGATCAGGTCCCATTTATTTATTTTGGTTGTTGTAGTGATTGCCTTTGGGGTCTTCTTCATAAATTCTTTGCCTAGGCCAATGTCTAGAAGAGTATTTCCAACATCTTCCTCTAGAATTCTAATAGTTTCACTCCTTAGGTTTAAATCTGTTACCCAGCGTGAGTTGATTTTTGTGAGAGGTGAAAGGTGTGGATCCTGGTTCAGTCTTCTACATGTGGCTATCCA
>RJWJ010017448.1:0-32975 GCA_004363605.1 Indri indri
AGGCCTATTTGGAGATCTTTGACATTCAGGTAATTCAACATATCACCCTTAAGCTGAAACCCAAAACACCATGAGATCAGACCACAGGGTTCTGAGAGGGTGAGGGCGTATACACGGCTTTGCCACGAAGAGGAGAAAACCATGCTTATGTGAGGCTTCACCAAAGCCCCGAGCCATAAGCAATACTCTGTCGGTGCTGTGTTTGTTTTCTTTTAATTGTGAATAGTTTTGCATACTCTGTAAGCACAAACTGTAAAACAGAGGGGTTATACGGACAGCCCTCCCTACTGTAAATAAAACATGCTGTTGGAATCAAATAAAACTTGCAACAAATTAAGTCTGACATGTAGGAATAACCGTAGTGTAATGGAACTACCCAGAACTCCAGCACAAAAGACAAAACTCTTACAGAGGGGACGCAAACGGACACCCCTGGGGGCAGAGGTGGGAGGGGCGGGGGCACTGGGCAACGTAGCGAAGTCCCTGGAAGTCCCTCCGGAGGCCGGATCACAGAGGCCTCCGCCAGGATTCAAAGGCAGGCAGTCTGGATCTAGAACGCCGCCCCATGCTGTGTCACAGGATAAACAAAGCCATGTGACTCCTGCTCTCAGGCCCCAGAGTTGGCTCAGGAGCACCTGCCGGAAGGACAGGGCTGGGGTCCTCCAATGGCCCCTTCTCGGGGTCTCCAGGTCAGAGAACCCGGGAGGAGTCATTCAGGGAGAGCCATGACCCTCCTCCTTTGAAAATCACGAACTGCCTGTCACTTTCATGTCACCTGTAATCCCCCCAATTATATATTTATTTGACTTTAAAGCAGTATCTGCAAGAAAGCTAGAGAGCTTCCAAACCCCACAGTGTGGTTTGGTTGGCTCATCCGGCTGCTTTCCTGGCCAGGATCAATCGTCGGCGTGCATGGGGTCGTATATATGAACATCAGGGTCCAGAAACTCCCCTCTTCTCCCTCCGCTGCTCTCAGCTTCCCCTGCTGCACGGACCTGAGGCAGCCACTGCGTTTCCTGTATCTTAGAGAAGAAAGAACAAAGAGCCATTTTGGAATATGGGACACTTCAGGAGGGAGATTCAGGGGCAGTCAAAATCCATAAAGTAACACGAGAGCCCAGCGCTCCCCAAATAGTCCGGCAGAGAGAGGCAAGGAGAGCCACCGGGCCAAAATCCGGCCCGCGGTTTGTCCCAGCGCCCCCCTCCACCCGGAAGATAAGAAGAGTGATTTAACTCCTGGGTCGCTCCTGCCAGCCCTCCTTACGTGCCTCCTGGGGGGGGGGGGGGGGGGGGGGGGAGGGACAGGAGGGGAAAGCCTCAGCCCACCACCCCTCAGCCCCCAGTGAATCTGGGCAGCGCCCTGGACTGGCCACCAAGCCATCCCTGCGGCAGCAAACAGATGGTGCGAGCTGCTTGGGAAGTGTGACGTGCACTGCCAAGCTCCCGGGCCTTCTCTCAAGGGGGAGCTGAACGTGCCACACGGGGCCTCATTCCACACGCACCCAGCCTGGGCAGCAGCTGGAATCTGCCAGGTGGCAAAAAGGTTAATCGCAGGAGTTTGGGGGTCATTCATTCTTCACACATTCAATAGTTTAAGAGCCTACTCTGCCAGGTATCGGAGACACAGTGGGGAACAAAACCAGCCACCTCCCCGCCCAGTGGAGGGGCACAGCATTAATGAGACGGACACGGCAAGGAGTCTGTGACTGCAAATTGAGGTGAGCTCCCTGGGGCTGGGCACCCAGTTGTACGAGCACACTAGCAGAGGAACTCAGCCTAGAAGGGTCAAGAAATTTGAAGGAGAAATTGTCGATCTGCTCTTGACTAGGGGGAGTCACTTAATCCCCCTAAGCCTTTCTTTCTCATCTATAAAATGGGCCAATAGACACGTGGCTATTGGCAAGCTTAAATGTGAGACTGCCCCTAAGGACGTAGCTAAGTGAAAACTCTCAACACGTGTTAGCTTGCATTCGTAGAAGGACGCTTTGGAACGAAGGCATCATGCTTAAGCCCACAGAGCCGGCCCCTGAGCCTCCCTTAGCAACGTTCAGAAACCCACACCCAGCTCTCTCCTACGGCACACAGGCCTGAGCTTTCCCTGAATCGCAGGAGATCTGATAGATTCCCTCATCTTTGCCATTCCCTCATCTAGCCCGACTCCAGCAAGAACCTCTAACCACTCCTGTTATTTCAGTCCTGGGTCTCTTTAAGCAGCCACAGCCAACACTGTGGGGGATTCATGGTGATTCAGCCCTGGCCCCAAACAAGCTGGATGCACTATTGCTCAGCCAGGACATGGCCGCGAGCCCGCGAGCTGCTGCGCGGAGACAAAGCTGTTCCCTCCGGCCTTCTAAACCTCCCTCCCTCCTGTTGACAGGCACACTGCGGTTCCAGCCACCACCCCGGAGGTGGACACTCAGAGGCTGGCTTCCGTGTCTTGAGGGTTTCAGGGCAAGACAGTCACCCACCTTGACCCTAGAAGAGAAATTAGGTAGCTGGCAGAAAAAACAAATGAGCGTGTTATCTGCCGCCTTTCACACTGTCGTGCAAGGCAGCTTATCTGAGTGTAGACAGAGTTTTTGCTTGTTTTCCCCTCCTAGGAGGCAGGACCAGGGAGAGAATCAGCAAAGAGAAGGTATCAAGCCTAGTTCAAATCTGGTGATCCTGGAAAGTTCAAGAGCAGCCCCACTTAGATGGTAATTGGCCTATTTCCACCCCGTTTCCAAGCAACATGACACGAAATCCCCCGGAACCTCATCACAGAGCCAGCGAACTGGAAGGGACTGGAGATTTCTCTGGCCCAAACTCCCTGCACCGAGGCATGGGGGAGGCCCAGACACAAAGGGGAAGAAGGCACAGTCTCTGCCCAGACCCCACAGCAGCCCCAAGGAAACTCCTCTTACCAGCGAAGAAGAAAATGAGGTCTGATCTCCTGGAGGCAAGACAGGGTCACCGGAGAGGGGCTGAGGCCAGGCCGCTCGCTCAGGGTTTTCTGCATGACCATGGATCTCTGCTGTTTCACGGATCTCTGCTGTGGATGGTTGAGGGGCCTTCCAGGTAAGAGCTCAGGGCCAGGGTCAGTGTCAAGAAGTGATGACAAGTCCGTCCAAACCCTTTCCATGGACATACACTTTGACCTCTAGCTTAGGGCTCCTTCGGTTAGGATCTTCCCTAAGGGACACAGTCAAACACCTAGTGATTGTCATTCAATCCCCCAAAGGAGGAAAAACATAGTCTCCCTTCACCTGTGTTAATCTGTCCCCCTCGGACTACCTTCTAATTGTGCCTGAAACCATCTCATCTCAAGCGCTGTACATCAAGGGCTGCCTTCCCAGGTACTCAACTCTGCATGCGTAGACGGAGTCACCGTGCTCCAAAGCTGATTCCAGGGAATATTTTAGGAAGAGAGCCTTGCCTTAAAACATGAAATCCACCGAACACTAAAAAACGGTGGATTTTACTGCATGTAAATTATTCCTCAATAAACCTGACTTTAAGAAAAAAATCCACAGGCTTACCCTTCCTAAAGAAAAAAAATACACTCACACACACAATATTCGGGAGAAAATAAGAAGGAAATCCACATCTTTTTGCTTGACTGAAGTGTGGTGCTTATGTTTTTCATTAAAAATAAAAAGCTACCCCTTTAGAAAACAAAAGTGGGTTCAGATCCAACAGCCAAGCAAAGCAACCGACTCAACCTACCTGGAAGGTCCCTGACCTGCTTCTGCCCAATTCAGTGATCACTCACAACAGCCAAAAACGACACGTGACGTCCTGTGTGACGTCAACACCCCCACAGCCCACTTTGTGAACGCACATAGTCGGTGTTCAACGGACTTTGTAGGATTACACTGTACTTGAGTCAGGCCGCAAATACATAAAGTCACTTTCCCCCTAACCGTACACGGGACTGGGCGCTCAGGGCACATTAACTCTTTCACATGTTCTGGAGCCCATGTGTGTCACAGCAGATTAACGGGCTGCCCTGTCACCAAGGCCCTGGGAGGCCAGCCCGGTGGAATGGAAACATGAGTGAGTTGAGAATAGTCTTAGACTGGGAGAAACTCCAAAAATGGTGGGGCAGAAAAAAAAAAAAAGAAGAAGAAATGGGGAAATTTTGTTGCTGACTTGGATATAAGCAAGGTTTTCTCCTTATCACAGACCAAACCGTGATCTGCGTTTAGAGCTTTTCAGAATCCTTAAAACCAGCAAATGCATTTAATGAAAAAATACACTAAAGTCCTATGCAGTTTCTAGACATCCCCAAAAACTCTAGAATGGCAAAAAGGTTGATAGGGTGGCAGGGTTGGGGGTGGGGGGTGCTGCACTGATTACTATTTTTACCTAGATTTTATTAACAGGAACCAATTACCAGCGACGTCCTAAGCACCAGGCACTACACAGAATGATTTGAAGTTATTAGGGCATTCAATCATCATAGCCCCGAAGGATGGGCATTACCACCCCTATTTTACAGGTAGAAGCACTGACGTCACCAGCCAGCAGAGCTCCGACTCAAACCTCCAGCTGGCTCCAAAGCCCACACCTCCCCCTTGCTCATACTGACTCTGATTACACGATGTGCTGAGCCTAAGTGTCCAAAGATGTTCCCAGATTTCTGACCCAGAGGATGGCAGGATGGTAGCACCCAGCGGGATCGGGGGTAGAGGAGACCTGGAGGAGAAGGAGGGGCCTGGCAGTTCCAGGGAAAGTCAAAATGACCTCCCCAAGCAGGCAGGGAAGTTCTCCAGGTACCAGGCTGCTGATGGAGAGATCAGAGGCTCAAGCCTGCCAAGGACAAGGAACTGCTGCCAGAAACAAGTTAAGACCACCCCACAGGTCCCCAGGAACGGCTCCTTGTCCCTTAGCGGAGTCCCCACCCTGAGCCAAAGACAAAAGTAGATCGCCAGGACCTTGAAGACATTATGCTCGGTGAAAGAAGCCAGATACGAAAGGCCACATATTGTGTGCTTCTGTTTATGTGAACATCCAGAACGGGCAAATCCAGAGACAGAAAGTAGACTGGCGGTTGTCAGGGACAGGAAGGGGAGTGGGGAGTGACCGCTGAGTAGGCACAGGGTTTCCTTTTGGGGCGGCGTCTGTATATGCCCACACTCTGCAAAATGTATACATTCAATATGTGCGATGTTTGCATATCGGTTATCATTCAATAAAGATTTTTAAAAGTTTTTTTAAAGTTCTGAATCTAGATAGTGGTGGCAGCTGCACAACACTGCGAATGTTCTTAACGCCACTGAACTGTGTACTTTAAATTGGTTTCAATGGTAAATTTTGCTGTATGTGTTTCACCACAATTTTTTTTTAAAAAAAGAGGAGAATCTCCAAAGAACCCTAGAACTCATTCCATTAAGCATGAAACCAAAACATGGAGTCGGGGCTCAGCCTCTAACGATTATGAGGGTTAGAACTGGACGTTCCCCCAGGACCCTCAAATTCGCGAACGTGGTGTTTGAGGAGAGGGTGGGGCAGCCAGAGCAGGGAGGACGAAGGCCTGCGAGGCAGCCGGGAGACGGGGCCCTGGCTCCTTCCGACCGACCTGGGGCGCAGGGAGCAGCCAGGGCGCAGGGCCCCCTCCCCGGGCAGCCTCCCCAGACCCTGCAGCCCCCCTCGCCTCTGCCCACTTGGCAGGCATCTTGCTTCCTTCCTTGGGGCTGGGAGCCCAGTGTCCTTGGTCTGCATCACAGAGTCAACAACAATTTATCTGAACTGGGCAAACAAGGCAACCGTAAGCGGCGGAACTTTGACAATATTTAATGACTCAGGGGGTGGGGACGCTTTGCAGGATGGAGGCGGGCAGGCAAGGAAAGGAACCAGAGAGCAGGCAGAAAACTCCAGGGGAAATTCCGTGGGGGGGAAGATAAAAGGGGGCTGTAAAGCAATTTTGACAGGTTAACAGACAGGTAATATTCCGACGGTGTTTACTTAACCAGGCTAGCGCTCCATGCGGCACCGATTAAGCCCAGGCACGAGAGCCCGAGCAGCTACGGGTTTCACAGAAACAAAGATCCAGTCAGAGAAAACCAAATAACAGCCATCACATGCTGGCAGCCCGGCCTGCCTCTCCCCCAGCTCGGAAGCCACCCGGAGATGCTTCCTGGAGACCGATCTGCAGCGATAACTTCCAGCGGGGACCTTGCAGGGGCCCCCACCTGGGAATGCAGGGCCTGGCTTCTGACAGCTCCTTGGAAAGGGGAGGGGGACACGGGTGGCCAGGGCAAAATGCCCCGCAGCCCTCCCACGTCAAGGCAGTTGGGGAGTTCTGCCATTCCCAGTCCTAGAAAGAAAGACTTGCTGGTCTAACCTGCTGTCCCGGGGCTGCTGGCTGAGGATATTTAACCAGCAATAAAATCCAAGCCAGCTCAGAAACCCCAGTCTGCCCACCCAGATTCAAACCCGTGCTCTGCCACCACCTGGCTGCCTTGCACCCAGTAAGTTCCTGATCCTCGCTGGGCCTCAATGTCCTCATCTATAAAATGGGACAATAATTCTCTCAAGGTTGTTAAATTAATGTATTACTGATTATTAATTATGTGTCAACATAATTGACATAAACATTAATAATACAGACGGTCCCCGACTTACAATGGTTCACTTTATAAGCTTTTGACTTTACGATGGTGCAAAGGCGATACACATTCAGTAGAAACCAAAATTCAAGTACCTATAGAACCATTCTGTGTTTCACTTTCAGTATAGGGAAAAAATATTCAATAAATTACATGACACATGACACACTCAACATTTTATCATAAAATAAACTTTGGGTTAGATGATTTTGCCCAACTGCAGGCTAATGTTAAGTGTTCTGAGAACCTTTTAGGTAAGCTCAGCTAAACTGTGATGTTCGGTACGTCAGGTGTACGAAATGCATTTTCGACTTATATTTTCAACATATGATGGTTATATCAGGACGAAGCCCAGCATTTGAGTAGCATCTGTATTTAATAAATAATTACAAGGAATAAATAAATGATACGAGGTTTAAATAAAGCACAATGCCTGGATGACAGTAGATAGTCAATTACTTTTAGTATCCTTCTGCAACTGTCTCTACCACCCACATGGCCAGATTTAGAATGTGATTTTCTGAACACAGCAGAACAATCTACTGACATGAAAGAAAGTGCTTAATTTTCAAAACAGGTGAAGGTTACTATCTCTCCACCCATGCTCTCATAGAATGAGGACAAAGCTCTTTGTGGGGACCAAAAGAGGTGTCATTCTGGCTTAGGTACCAGAGGGAAACACCCAAGACACCCCCAGCTTTCTGAGACCTTGGCAGCCACCCTAAGCAACTTGATATGGTTCCATGTTCCTGTATTTCTCGGAGAACATAAAAGTGCTCAAAGCCATTGAACCAGCACACAAGGGGTGCCAAGATTCTGACTTCATTTCCTACAGAGTTCCCTGGCCTCTGTTACAGGACACTATTTTGAGGTTGGATTATATATTTTAGGTTATTTGGAAAATCATTGTGGCTTTAAATAATAAAATTCTGAGTGACATCTGTCAGCCCTGATTACTACAAGTCTGCTAAGCAGTGTTTTCTTTCTTTTTCATTTTTAAAAGTGCAATGAAGTAAGTGTTACCCAGAAAGGTTTGTAAGAGTCTGCAGGGTTGTGTATTAAACACTCTTTTGAAACTGGTCCCAAAGGCTTGTTTCAGAGACCTAGCTACAGTCCCGGGGTGCTACGCCTAAGAGCCAGGCTGGCAAACGCTGCCAAGAACAGAAAGTGGGAACCAGGGACTCCTGCGAAGAATCACAGGGGCATCTGGTCAACCTCCTTCATTTCACTGATGGAGAAGCAGAGCCCAGGGAGGTAGAGGGTTTGCGTTAGACTCACAGAAAGCCACAGTGAGGAAGGACAAAAGGCAGAGCCCCCAAAGGTCCATCCAGGACTCTCCGAGTCACCCTACAAGGGCCCATCATGTCTTGTCGTTCCACGACTTAGAATAGCACATCACATCGACGAGGTCAGTGTCCTGCTGTACCAGCCCAGAAATCATCCCAAAAAGCATTTCTCCACATAAACCTGTGATTCTCCACTTTTTAATTTTCAAGATTCCATTGTTCCTACTCAGAAAAGTGCTTCTTTTGTAACTATCTCTTGGTTACCCGCCATGCGAGTCTTGCCTAGTACAGGACCAGTGGTTGAGGAAATACCTGTGGCTGTCGCAGTTTTAGTCCTACGGGAAAAGCGCCACCTGCAAAACGAACTTGGAATGTCTGGGTTCCGGCAGTCTCTTCCCCAGACAGCAGGGACCTCTGGACCAGACATCTACCAAAAGCCGTTCCTCCACAGTCCCACTACCATGCCCTGAGTATCAATAACTTATCGATATTCCCCTTGGACAGAGAAAAACAGGGATACATAGGAAGGTTGTGCCCAAGACATTGGTATCAATAAATGCCTGTGAGAGGTAAGGGGTTAGAGACAAAGTCTCAACTGGCCTCTGGGCATATACTAATCGGTTGGTATGATTTCACAGAATTCTCCTTTTTTCCCCCAAAAGTTTGATCAGCATGCATTTCACATCTGAATTAGGACCTCAATTCAGTGCCTAGCACAGGGAAAGCAGTCAATGAATACTTGATGAATAGACGAACGCATCTGGAAGGTAAGCCTTTCAGAGGAAGCTTTGGGATAGACAAACGCATACAAAATAAGCACATACTTTGTTACATAGAACACAGGGCTGGGGACGGGTTGGGAGTTCCATGCAAACTGACAGGAACCCCATTTTAAACGGTTCCAGGCTTCGAACCGTCTCTCCTGATAAAGACCTCCGTGACGCCGGGGAGGGGGATTGTCTCCACATGTCACCAAGAAGAAAACGGAGAAAATGAGGCAATGAAGGTCCCCAAATGAAATAACAGAAAAGCTGGGGCTAGCGCTCAGTCTGTTTCTCTTCTTGGCATTTTCTATTCTTTAAAACAGTGTTTTAGAGCCTTCGATCTCTCAAAAAATATTATCTTACATGTCGCCCCCAAATCCTTCAGATTCTGCTAACGTCGGAGACAATGGAATGCGGCCATATCCCCACAGCCTTGCCAACAGCTGATGTCTAAACCACGTCACCATCTGTGGCCTTTAAGCCCTGACTAAACAATCATAATCGCATTTCTGGAAATCTAGGAACGGTGGCTGCCAAAAGACAGAAGTATCAGACCACACCTTAAAGCTTTCTGTGCAGTGAACGCTGGAAATGAGGAACTCCACAAGACCGCCTCCCCAGAGAATCCCGGCTGTCCTTGCAGCAGCTTCCCCACGTGAAACACCGAAACCGCACCCTGAAGCCCCCAGGCGAGACCATAGGTGCCCGGTCAGGAACACAGTAGGCGCTTGATACCTGTGAAATTAAGACTTTGGGTCCGTGATGAGCTTGCGTCAAAATGCGTGAGTAAATTCACAGCTAACGGGTACAATGCACACCATCTGGGTGACGGGCACACTTATAACTTCGACTCAAACTGTACAAAAGCAATTTATGTAACCAAAACATGTGTACCCCTGTAGTATTCTGAAATCAAAAAAAAAAAGAAAAAGAAAAAAGGCATCCCAGTCCCTGCCAGCTTCCATTCTATAAAAACAAACAAACAAAAAAGGTGCTCTAAATGTGGTCTAACCATACAATGGAATATTATTCAGCCTTTAAAGGAAGGAAATTCGGACGCATTCTACAACACAGATGAATCTTGGGTGAAATAAGCCAGCCACAAAAGGACAAACACTGTTTGATACCACTCGCACGTAGTATGTAGAACAGTCAAATTGGCAGAGACGGAAAGCGGCGTGGTGGTTGTGGGGGCTGGGGAGAGGGGGAGGGGGAGTTAGGGTTTGAGGGGTGCAGACTTTTATGGGTGGATGGCAGAGATTGCTGCACGACGGTGGGTGTGAATACACTTAATGCTGCTGAACCGTACACTTAAAGATGGTTAAAAAGGTAAATTTCATGGTATGTATATTTCATCACTATTAAAAATAAATAAGTAGATTTTTAATCCACCTTCTCCCCAACAAAGTGAGAAGCAGGAAGGGAACTCCTTCAAGGGACATTTCAAAGTTGTGGCTCTCTCACTCCATCTGTAAAGACCCAAACAAAAAGATAAGGGGCCAACATTAAGGACATTAAAGGGTCCCCAGGAAGCTCCCCCTCTGAGACCACTTTCTTGGGGGGAAGCTCTAATTGCATCAACTAATCACCTGGCAGCTGCCTAGAAAGCTGAACACAGAGGACCGAACATCGGCTCGGATTGCTACACACTAATCGTCCAAAGTCCAAGAAGTTGCCACTCTCAGGAGGCAGAGAAGGATACATTAGAAACCAGGAAGGAAGAAACAGCAAAGGGTAGGCAGAGAAGGGCTCCGCAAGGCAACAGGAGTGAGACGTCCAGCACGAGATGTGGCCGCCAGGGCAGAACCCAGGCTGGAGGTTCCTCTGGCCCCGTTGCTCCTGCGGTGTGGGGGGCGCTTCCCTCCAGAGGAACACGTGTCTTTAGCCCCTCTAAGAACAGTTTGCTCCAAGAAAAAGAAAACATGTTTAACCAGAGAGATACAGGATAGAGAGGGCAGCCGGCTCTTAAACCACGGGCTGTAAATGTGCTTGAAGGTTGGTTTTGCCCTTAAAGGAAATAAAATTTATGGTTTGCTAGATAAGCAGAAAGCAAAGCCCTCGGAATGGAAACCTGGCCAGGTACAAGTCTACAAATGAATAAAAAGTTTTCTTACAATACTACGTCTAAGTATTTCAGTAAGGAAAAGATCCTAGGATCCACCAAGTTGTATTTTTAACTTACATCGAACCTAGAAACACCCCCACAAGAAGACAGCCCCTCTTTCCTTTTTGGGCGGGCTCGTCTTTGATCAGGGATCTGTGGAGAGTAACTCTGGCCTCTGAGACCAACGGTCACCACACAGTGGTTCCTGGGGGAGGAGGAGGGACGGAGTTACCAGCTGACAAGGGAGTGACAAGACGGAACTTTCCTGAGTGATGGAAATAATCATGTCTTGATTTGGACGGTGGTTACCTAAATGCATATATATATAAAAATTCATCAAACTGTACCTTTAAGATTTTTGTACTTTATACACATTATTCTTCAGTAGAAAGCATACACGCCCATAGATTTTTTTTAATCACCACAGGTTTATTTTATGCCCAGCTGGAGCCACGTTGGTTGCTAAAAAGGAGCCCTGATCAACAGTTAACTCATTCACCCCAGCCCTTCCCTGCCCCCCTCGGAATCCACTACGCACACTGCTGCTATCCACTAACGGCGCATCTAAAACACAGAGAATAACGGAAACTCAGTCCAAGTCGCTTACTTCCTATTTGGAGGGATTTTGCAAGGCAGTGGATGGAAACTAATGACAAAAGTAACCAGAGATCCTCGCCAGGCAAGCTCTCCCCAGCTCGTGCTGAAATCTGTCACTCGAGAGCTTTTATGAAGGTGCCTATTCCCGCGTTACAGATGATATGGAATAAACACTTTCTTTTCAGTATGGCAGCCTCTCGGATGCCAAAACTGGCTGGTATTCCCACTTCGGTCGCCCCTCGTCCAGGATATTCATTCGTGCAGCACACAGTATTTAGCAAATGGCTACAACGTGACAACCATTTCTACAGCGTGTGATTTTCAGACCCCCTAACTGTCTTGGCTAAAATGCATTGTTTTCACAAGGGCATGAATCCCACTCACAAGGGCACCACCCTCATGACCGACTTATCGCCCCAAGGTGCCACCTCCTAATACTCACACATTAGGGATTTTGGGGGAGCCAGAGACATTCATACCATAGCATCGAGCAACCCTAAAAATTATTAGGGTGTTATAGAAGGTCGGGTCTAACTGGCCTCTGTGACCCATAATTCCAACCTGTGAGGTGCCCTCACCTCCTCAACCCTAGACTCACCTCTGTGGAAGGCTCCAGGCTCGCCGCGCAGAGGGAGCAGGATGCTGCGTGCTCAGTGGTCCTGGACCTGGGTCCTATCCTCATGCTCCATTCCATTTTCTCAGCATCCCAGGCTGCTCCCCAGCCTCCCACCACCAGCCCAGGGCCATTCATTCATTCTGTGCCTCTCAGCTCAGAGACATTCATCCACCTTCTCCTGTGCCTCCTGCCTGCATGACTCCCCCAACTCCAGCAAAGTTCTTGCATGTTCTTGGCTGGCATTTTCCCAGACAACTCAGGGAGCAGCAGCCCTCTTGAGCCCCCCAGTCCCTGGGATGGCCACTCTCGCAGAGGTTGCAACCTGTGCCTTCCATCACGGCCCACCTCCCTCCTGGCACCTCGCAGGCTGTCCTTGACACTGTGGCTCACCCACGTCATCCTTCGTCCTTGGAGACCTGACCAGGTCCACACCAGCTGCCCCATCAGCTGACATCCCCCTCCCTGTATGCACACGGCTTCCTCCGTAGCAACTCAACTCATGTCATGTGCAGTTTCTTCTAGCACGATGGCATGTTTCTACCACACCTGATCACCATCTCAGTGATCACCCAGCAACAGCTAATGCTCACTGGGTGCACGCCAGGTGCCAGACGCTGTCCCAATTATTTCATAATTCTTAGCTTATTTAATCCTCAGCAATGTATGTGTTCTTTATTTTTCACCTGCTCATTTTACAGAGGTGGAAACTGAGGCACCAAGAGGTTAAATAACTTGCCCCAGGGTACACAGTTAAAAGTCTAGACAGTCAACTCCTGGAAGAGCGTGTGTGTGTGTTCTGACACTTTCAGCTATCTCCTATAGTATTTCATTCCTTCGATAGGCATTTATTTAACTTCTCTTTTCATACATATCCCTGCCCGCGGGAGGGAAATAGCAGCGGATAAATGTAGGCTTCGCGGCACGCGGCCTGAGTTACTGTCCCAGCTCTGTTTCAACCTAGACACAGGTGAGGGTGAGCCTCTCACTGTCTGTAAATCGGTAATGATACGACCTGCCTCTCAGGTTGCCCTGGTGTCAAAGCTCACTCCCGACTCCGTCTCCCCACATACACACGGGTCTTCTGGTGACCCTAGAAATGCACGAGTGTCATCCACAAGGAAAACACATGGAGAGATCAACAGTCTGTCTCTGAGGCCCACACTGTGTTACCTTGGGACATCAAAATCAGGATCATCCTCCAAGGCAGCACAGGGAAAAGATACTGGGTGAAGAGAAGCCCCCAGGTGGCCCCAGAATGAGAATAGGATACTCCCAGGCTTAATGTCCTGTCTCCCCCCAGCCACAGGAAGGCACGGCACAGACACCCAGGGAGCCCCAGGCACCTCTGCCAGCCCCGTCCCGGAGCTGCTGTTTCTCTTACAGAGAAACTTGGTCTCCTAAGGAGATCTGCATGCCTCATTTACTGCACAAAATAGAAAGAGTAGCCCTCGTGTTTCAGTCTAAGGCATTCATCCGTGGTTTTTATTTATAGTCCTGCATATATTTGTGCACACATAGATACGCCAGCCAGGAAGCGTGGGCCCAGGTACACGCACGCGCACACACACACACACACACACGCACGGAAAAACAAGATTTATTAGTATGTCCATACAGCCCAGTTAAAGATAAGTCCATTCACTGTCCTCAAAAGAAAAGAACCTATTAATGTTCACATCCTCAATTCCAGAACCACTCTAAAAATAAATATCTACTCCATTTAATCAACTTTCAAAGTCACGCAAATTAGTTCAGGAAGCACAAATGCTAACAGCTTTCTCCATTTGCTCTTAATTAACCTGAGAATTTGGGAAATGGAGGGAAAACAAGAAAACATGCTTTGGGGGCCTCAAAAATTGGTCCCCAAAGCAGCCCGCCTGTCCCTAACAGTATGAAACTCTCTCCCTTTGTCTCCACTTTGTGCTACGTAGGAATCCATCACAGTCGACACAACTGGGACAATTTAGCCACTTGGTAGGCCCTGCATCTTGTGCAGACAACCCCGCAGGGGCAGGGATGAAGGACAGAGAAAATATTCCTAATGACAAACAGGATTCGCTGCTTGCTGTGGACCAGGGGGCAGCGGAACAGACAGGCCAAGAAAGGGGCCAGGTCAGATTATTCTTTGCACTTTAAAATATTACCGCCCCGCTAGCCGAAAGAAAATCCACAGAAAAAAAAAAGTCTAGCAGTTGATATGATGCCTCAAATAACTATCTCTCAACACAATTGTTTCTTTTTCCATTTTGATTATCTTCCAGTACGCCGACTTCTGGCCTCTCCCATCTTCCCGGCTCAGCCCTCGCAAAGGAACCCCAAGTCCTCGCCTTTCTGCCCACAGACGCGTTCTATGAAAAGCAACGCCTTGATGGGGTATCTGGGTACACGCCGTGAGAACACAGCCTGCAATCACGTTGCAGGGCGCAGCCCGGGAGTCATCCAAGAGGTGGGAAAATCGCTGTTGGGTGTGCAGGGGCCGACGGGGAGAACAGAAGATGTTCTCTGGCTGGCACAGTTTGTGCCTGGACCCACAAGTCGCCAGAGAGGGGAAGTCAGGCAAGGCAGCCCCGGCATCGCTTCTTATGGGGCACCCCCTGGGTTTGGGAGAAGAGGGAGTGGAAACCCACAGGAGTCTGAAATGCTCTCATCTCCCGGGGGAATCGCTTGCAAAATTCCTGGGAATTTTGAGAATTAATAAAGAAATTTCCAAGCTGGAAAAGACATGTCCAGGCCAAAGCTCTAGACCTCTCAGACAGTATCAGCTCATTTCTGCGTTTAGACTGTCCCAGGGGCGTTTCAATCCTAACATTTGAAAAGCATTTAAAGGAAGAAAATGACGTATGTATCTTGGTTAGACATCTTACCCTCAGCGCCCCCTTCAGAGAACCAGCCACGCTGGCCCCCACATCCTCAGCATCTCCCACTTAAGTACCCCCCGCCAGACTTCCAGAGACATAGTCGTATGCTTCTGAGGGGCAGCAAGCCTAAGCTCAGCATACGTAAGAACACGGAAGGCATGAAAAGCAATTTGAAAAACCAACCTTCTTCTAAAATGAAAACGCATCGATTATCCATGATAATTCCATATCTCCAAAACTCAAATTCCAGCCATCGATTCCATCCACAGTAAATTACAGTCACTCTTGAAACGTATCAGTTCAAAGCAACCTATCATACGAATGTGTTCAAAATAATAACCAAAGTTTCACAAAAACATTATTTATGCCAAGTTTGCCTTTGACAATTGTGGAGTTTTTCATGTTATCATGAAGAAATGCAAGAAGGAAAGGAAATGAAATGAAAAAAGGAAGACTCTGGCAAGAAAGATGAGGGAAGTGATACAATCAGGAATGAGAAAGACAGGAAGAGCTCGTATATTTTTTTTTTTTTTTTGAGCACTACTTCCTGGCATCAAGCTACGCATTTGACATGCAACGTCTCATGTTCTCTTCCTCAAAATCTGTAAGGGATGTGCAATCGGGCCCATTACACAGATGAGGAAACTGAGGTTCTGAACAGTAAAAAAAATCCCAGTGTCAGCATAAGTGACATAAATATGGGAGAGGAGATTAAGAGAGGTCAGTAGCAATCACCTGCGAAATAAATGATGGGATCCAAGCTAAGGACGTTGCAGACGGCAGGAATGGACAGAATTTAAATGCTGGGGGCGAGAGAATGGGGAGAATTAGGACGATTGTCTGGACTGCTACAGAAAACGGTAACAGGAGCACAGGCTTGGAGAGGACGGGCGGTCATTGAGTTTCAGAACCACTGAGCTTGAGCAACCATGGGGCCTCCAGGAAGGGACAGCCACTAGGCACTAAATGGCCACAGGTCTTTCCCACACCCCTTTGCTGATAGGCGTACATCGTGTACAAAAATCAATCAGCTTATTACATTCGAGTTCTAACCCTTTTGGGAACTTTTCCTACCAACTGGCCTGAAAACAAACCGAAAGTATGCTTCTGCCTCTAAGACGGGCCATGACAAGGGCAAGCACCGAAGTCACCCACAACTTCGCAGCCTTCTCATCCAGCGTCCCTGGACATACAGCCCAGCCTCCAGTGCCGGGATTTCTCTAACACCATCAATGTCCCTGCCTTCAACAAGCAGAAAAGCCACACGCAGAGGCTGGAGCAATCCCTCCTCCTCCCTGTCGGCCTGAAGGACACACCGGACAGGCCTCCCCTGCCAGGCCAGGGTGGCTTTCTCTGCACGTCTGTCTGGAGAGAAGTCACTGAAAGATCGTCTGCACAGGAAGGCAGGGTCCAGGGGCTTTCAAAGTCCCCCTTCCCAAATTCCAGCTTCATTTGACTAATTCTGCTTAAAGCTTCCTTACTGAAAAGAACCAAAGTCCTCCACAAAAACCCACTGTACAATTTTCTGCAGGACTCTGTGGGACCATCCCAGGGCCACTCGATGCCCACCAAACATATATCCCGACAGCCCAGTGGAAACGGAGTCTATTAAAATCCCCTCCATTTTGAAGGGCAATAAAAACCCTCGTATGGTGCCTTGTTAGAGCATGTCCCCACTGTGTGCAAATGATGGACACTACGTGCTGCTCCCCTGGCCACACCTGCAAAGGCACCACTCACGACTCCCCAACTACCACGCAGCTCTGCCCTAATAGAAAGAGAAAAATAAGCTGCTTAGACTGGTCTGTCTAACCCTTCTGCCCTTTCAACCTCCCTTCCCAGCAAAAGTCACCACATCACAAACTGGCAGAGACGGCCAGGCTAGCCAAACAGTCCATTTGAGCCCGTGTGTTTCCTGGGCCTCATGGATGGTGGGGTCATTCAACAGTCCTGGACAATGGCTATGGGCAGTTCTTCTGTCTCTCCCTGCTGCAATGAACCTGAGGTTGCAGGTTCAGATGGAGGGGACATAAGATGGTGGATCCACTCTCAGCCTGAGTTCCTGGAGCACAGTGCCCCTCCCCTACATCCCGTATTACACATATAATGTGAATGAGGAGGAAACCTTTGTTTTAAGCTATTGACATTTGGGGATGTTTGTTACTGCAGCATAGCTTAACCTATCCTGACTAATACACTCACCATCTAAGGCCCTTGAGAGACTTCTCACTCCTTTCCTCAATAGGATAGGATTGAAATCTTTTAGCAGTGCATTCAAGGTTCTTCCTAATTTTCCCTCAACCTAAAGTGCTACTACTCCGGTAGACACCCAACCTCCAGTAGCACCACTCCTTATCCACACCCTTTCAAGCCTCTGGGCTTCTGTATGTGCTGTTCCCTCTCCCCAAAGTGCTCTACCCCTCTCCCCCAGGCTGCAACACTCTTTGGACCCCTCTTATCCTTTAAGGGCCACTGAATGTCCCCATGAAGCCTTCTCACGGGCCACAGACAGACAGAGCCCCACAGTCCTTGGGGTGTCCCTGGAAGTCCAGCCTTCTCTTCAGCCAGAATTGCAGGCTGTTGTGATTACTCGTTTACAAGCCTGTCTGCCCCACTGCATGGCAACTGACTCAAGGGCATTTATCTACTCCTACCTCTGTATCCCCAGCATGTAGCACACTGCCAGGCTAAGAGCGTGTGCTTGACAAATATTTGTTGAATAAATTAACAAATGAATACATTCCTCCCATGAAGATCTACAGATAAAAGGTTTTTTTAAAAAAAAACCCACACATATAAAAACTTATTTTAGGTAGAGATGTTTACAAGTGGAAGACAGAAGTCTCAATCACAGTGCAGTCTGAGGGTACTTCAGCAAATGTCCCCACTGTCCTTTTTGCCCAAGCAAACAACTACTTTGCTTTTCTCTCCCTCTCTCTCTCTCTACTCCCTACCCCATCCCTCTTTCTCTTTACCAATTTTCAGAAAGTGAGTCTTAAAAAATCTCAGGGGCGTGGTGGCTCACGCCTGTAGTCCCAACAATTTGGGAAGCTGAGGCAGGAGGATCACTTGAGCCCAGGAGGTGGAGGCTGCAGTGAGCTATGATGACACCACTGCACTCCAGCCTGGGCAACAGAGCAAGACCCTGTTTCAAAATATAAAATAAATAAACCTGAGGAAAAGGTGAGGGTGCAGGCCTAACCGTATTCACCAAAGGCTTAGGTCCTCAATCTGAGCAGGTTCATCTTGGTCTCTCATCCATCAACCCAAGGAAAGATTCTTCGACTGCATCTCAGTCAGGAGAACAATCACTGTCCCCGTGGTAACAACCCCCGACCGAGTCAACAGGCCTGGAGAAGAGCTGATCGCATTCAAACCGAGGACAGTGAACCATCCTGATTTGCTACATCCAGAGATGACCGAACAGGTGCGTGCACGAGCTGTCATCCTGTGGTCAGTGGGCTGTCTCCTAGATGTCCTCCTGCTTGGAGATCCTACTGGGGACGCAGAAACCCCAGAGGGCTGCAACCACAGTATGTCCCTGCCCAGCTGGATCTCTGCCAGACAGCAGAAATCAAGTCTCAGGAGACAACCACACACTCCTCCAGCCTGTCTGTCCAGAGAGTTCTTCAAAGCCCCCAGACCGTCCCCTGGCAGCATCAGGGAGTGGGGCGGGTGGGCTATTTGGTTCAGCCCGGAAGGGCACCTTTGGCTGGAGCAGGCTCACAGGAGGGTGGAGAGCAGGTCATCATTTGGTTTCTCTGAGACCTGCCTGTGGGCCATCCCCACCCTCGCCTTGGGTGGTGGGTTTTTATACCTCTAGACCCTGATACCCCCTGGAGCCCAGCAGGAAGGGCACTTACCAGCTGGGAAGGCAGGCACACCAGGGTCAGGGCACCAGTTCTGCTACCAAAAAGCTGTGTGACCTCAGCCACGTTGCATAACTTCTCTGAACGTTTCTTCATTCATAAAATGTAAATGACACCCACCTTCCGGACTTGCGGAAGGTACTGAAGACAATCTGTGCAGAATACCACGTGGGCATAGTAAGTGGTCAATGCGTAGCAGCTGCATTCACAGCATTTACACTGAACGTGCCAACGACATGCTCCCCAAGGGCAGAGTCGTTCTCCACGAAGGGCTGTTCTCAGCACAGACTTGTCACACGCAGCTTTGTTAGGAATACCCTGCTCTCTGTGCAGGCGGGACACACATATGTGTACGGCACACACCCAGGGACACCCAGAGACCGTGGGACAGGCGCCTGACTGTGACGGTTGAGCTAACCCAGTACTTGGCTCAGCCTCACCTGAGACAGCAAACGCCTGGTCCACGCCGGCGTCCACCCGGGACTATGTAGATCAAGCTTCCCAAAACCATCAACGCAGAGTTATTTTTAGAGCTCAAAGAAGGGCCAGTGTCTCCTGTCCTGGCAATAAATACGCAGGCCAGCCACCAGCATCATAAAAACTGAAACTCTGCACTCGCTTACTGAGTACAGAGTCACCTGTGGGAACATCGGGGGAGTGCAGGGTCCACATAGCAGAGTGTTCGAGATGACGGTGCCCTGGGTGGAACACGGGAGACTCCACAGGTCACCTCTGCCTGCCTGGGGTCACTCCAGGCTTTCACAGCCTATGACCGGCACCCATCTCAACCGGAGATCTACTCCTTTAACCACGTGTGTATGCGTGCATGGTTATGGAGTCTTCTAAAATTGTGCAGGCATGCTTTGTCACAGAGTGGAAAGACGCCTCAGTCTCACATCCTATGGACAAAACCCCTGCAACGAGGCCAGCCCAACTTAAAGAGGAAACAGCACTAATGGCTCCGGCCGACAGCTGTCTATCAAAAAGCCCCTCCCTACGGACACCTGCCCAGCAGAAAGTAAACGCTGTCACCGCGTGTTTTGCTGTGCGACGGCCTTCCTGTTCTGCCCAGCCGCCGGCGATGCTCATCACCATCTTCAGCCTCTTCAAGATGGAAAGGGCCTGAAGAGCCCTCCCGCCCCCTGGCTGATGGATGACCCTTTAATTCAAACTCATTCACAGCCAAGTGTCACCTCGGGCACTGCCCTGCTAAGCCTCTCCCCCTGAGTGTCCAGTGAAAGGACGTTTTCTTTAAAGGATCTGAGGGACTGAAGCAGTGTCCAGATGGGGGCGGGGAGCAGAAGTCACCCCAGATCTTTCCTCCTGCCGTGGCTGCCGTCTCTTCCTCTCCTCTCCATTCGGCTCAGCCCCGCCTTCCTGGGGAGGTGTGCGTCTTCCGAATCGCCTCTTAGGATGTCCTGAGTCACATCTTCCAGCTCCTGTGTTCTCGCCACCTCTGGCAGCGAGGATTCCACACACACACACACACACACACACACACACACACACACACACATGCACACGCACACACAAGCACCCACAACGCGCACACGCAATCCATCAAAGCAATGTTCTTCATTAGTGGGGACAAGACATGGTGGAGGCCTTTTTATTTTTCATGTCTCGTGACTGTGATTGGGAAGATTGGTTACTGAATACCTTTCGAACATCCTTTGTTCAAAACTCCCAGCCTGTTCCTGGTACAGTTTCTGAGACGGGAAATCTCTCCCATGACTTCTAGAGAAAGGAATCCATGAAGCTCTAAACCAGAGGTCCTCGGGCAAGGGCTGGGCGGAACTGCCATGTGACTGAAGCACACGGGGCCGGGTGGGGTGCAGTGGGAAAGGGTGATGGGGAGACCCAGGGAGGCGGCCACTTGGCGAAATGGTGAAGAATCAACCTGCAGTGTTTAAATTCTTGCTCTGATGCTTGACATCTGGGTGACTCTAGGCAGAGTACAATGACTTCTCTGGGTCTCGGTTCCCCACGATAGGGAGATAACATCACCTGTGTCATTGGGGTCTTGGGAGGATAACTGGAATCATCTAGACAAATCTCTTAGCACGGTGTTTGGCTCACGGGAAGCATTTAATAACTGTCTAGCTTTTAAGAAATAATTATCCGATATATAAAAATCTATGCAAAATGGATCCAAACATTAAACATAAGAAAAAATAATTACCATCCCATGATCTCAACTAATCTTCACATCAAGCCATGGATTGGTAGATATTTGCTCTATTTTGTAGATAAGAAAAGTAAAGCATAGGTGTTGTGTGATTCCCCCAGGATAACAAAGCCAGACGGGGGCCAACACAAGGTTTGGGCGCAGGTCAGTGTGGCCACAGAGCGATGTCCCCACCGTTCTGCCATGGCCCACCCTGGGCACAGCAGACCTGAACGTCCAGGCCATTCCGGGCTGTCATGGCACCTGCATCGCTGCAGTGACTACAGTAGCTCTCTCCTTTGTCCTTGTCCCCTGCAGTTTCTTTCCAGAGTCCTGAGAAGCTCCGCAACCCCCTGTGCCTCCAGGAGGCACTCAGGCAGTGCGGTAGGGGATCGACAGCCGCAGCAAAGAAATAAAAGGAAGTTTTCTTTTTCCCAGATAGAGGTGCCCACGGCCCTGGGAGAAGCCGGGAGGAGGGAACTCCCATGCCAGCCCCTGCCTGGCTTCCGCCCCCTGCCCTTCGCTGCTCCACGTGGGAGCGCGGGCTTGCTGAGCCTGCACAGGGACACTCAGGCTCTCTCGGAGCTGCAGGAGGGCAGTCAGTTCAGGCGGCCGCCCTGCTCCTGCCCCAAGGGGAAGACGGACGTGGAAGAAGCAGCCGGACCATCCCCCTGCCCCCCACCCCCACCACACACACACACTGGCCTTTTTCATTTGTCCGGGTGTCCTCAAGAGGGACAAGGGCCTGATTCAGTGACCCCTGAGACCTGCCTCTCAGTCCCCAGGCCCCGGACAGCCTGGGAAGGCTCTGACCTACATGCAGACGCCTGCGGGTTCTGGGAGGGAAGCTCACAGCTCAGAGGCCTGAATTCAGGACCCTGCTCTGGGGCTTCCCGAGAACTACTGATTGTAAGGGGGGCTGCTCGCTTTCCCGAACAAAAATGGGCAACTCTGGTCTCCAAAAAGAGCTCACGATTCAGCCCTGCCTGGAAGCCACAATTCCATCATCCTCTTCCAAACATGCGCACCACGGCTTCAATGAGACCGTCTCACACAGAACCTAGCTGAGAGCGGTCTGCCTGCAAAACTTCAGGAGAGGACCTACTTGGATGGGACTTTCAGAAACCGGCTTGCCAAGGAAAAACGTTCACAGTGAAATTAAAAATCAGGTGACCCAACCTAAAGGATTACACTGACCCAACCGTGAGGATGAAGAGGAACATATCTGTGCAAAGGTGATAAATCGCAGAAAGACATATTAAAAGGCAAAGCCATGCCTAGATGTAAAATCATGGATACTTTTTATTTCCTTAGTGCTTTTCAGTATTTTACAAAAGTGCACTGCAGAATGTTTGGAATCAGATAAAAAGAGCATCTTTTTTTTAAAAAAAACTTCCTTTTTTTTTTCTTTCAATTTTCTTCTTTTGTATTCCATTTTAGCCAGCTTGCTTGAACTTCGTGTTCAAACACCTTTCTCTCCCAAACACAAGCTCCAAGAGGGATCTTTTGGAGCACAATTAGAACCACAGGGAAACTTGCAAAGAGGAAACAGACCAGCTCGGCCATTTCTCCCTTCCATGCGTCACCAAAGTAACAGGCGAGATTCAATTCAATTGCAGTGCACCGAGGCTGGGGTAAGGAGCTATTGGTAAGATTGCACAAATGTAGCGCAGGCCAATAAGCAAATCAAAAAAAAAAAAAAAAAAAACGGGAAAGGAAGAAAGAAACTTGTTTTAAGAAGAATAAAGTCGTTAGGTGGCAAGGATCTCCTGCACGGCCAGGCACGGGAACCACCGCCAAAGACCCAAACCTCTTTCACCGGGAGTCGCAAGCGGGAGGCGCTGGCTCTGAGCGGGGCTTTGTGCTGGGGCCCAAGTGGCCGCGGGGGCTGCGCCCCACCAGCCGCGCGCCGGGCGGGCGGGCGCGCCGGGCACAGCCAGGCGCCGGGGGTGACCGCGGCAGCTCCGGCCCGGCGGCTGCTGGAAGGGGCCGCGCCGCCCGCGCCCGGTGGAGCCACAGCGCCATCAAGCGGCCACACACGCGGCCAACGGCCGCGCGGGGAGCGGGCGCCGCCCCGGGCAAGAGGTACCAGGTTCCCAGCTCCAGCTGTCTCTCCCTGGGGAAGGGTCGGGGCCTGCCAAACTGCCACTCCGGGCCCGAGGCAGGAGTCCGCAGACGGACACCAGCTGTCCAGGCGTGCCACACGACGCAGGGCTGGCAGGGCTGGCCGGGAATCGGCTGCCCCGGAAGATGCTCGGGGATCCTGCCTCCTCCTCCAGGACAGAGTGGCTTTTGCAATTCCGGACCCACCCTCTCCTCCAGCGACTTGCTCAGAGTTTAAAAGGTTTGGTTCCCAAGAAGAGTGAGGCCAGAACAAGGGCAACGTCTGTCTGACGGGCAGCGGGCTGCCAGCCCCTGGGGCATCCTACGGGGGCCGGGCCTGGGCCACAGAGGACACGTTTGATACATGTGTCCCCAAGAGAGTCTGGGCGGGGATCACTGCCCACAGCCCTGCAAGGTCCGCAAACCTAGAACGCATCTCTCCTGCAAACAGCACACCACCCCATGTGTCTCCCAGGACGGAATCTGGTCCTTGCACACAAATTACGGGGTAACTCTAGAAAAGAGCACGTGATCTCCATCCACAGACCACTGGAGGAACCCAACATACAAAAAGAGTCCTTAGAAGGCCAGCCAGGAACAGCATCCTAATAAGAATACACCACCAGGGCATCGCAGGAAAGACAGGGCTGGTGCGCTGTGTGCCCATTGTGCTGATTCCTCGACGCACGTGACGCTAGTTAACCTCCAACACCACCCTAGGAGATGAGCTCCTTTTGTGATTTCTGCTTTATGGAGAAGGAACTGGAAGCACCCAGAGGTTAAATAACTCACCCCGGGGGTGTCAGCTGGACAACGTAAAAGCCAGGCCTGGAGGACCGGGCCCGAGAGCCGGCTCCTTTGCCCTTCTCCAATCCATCTTTCCACCGCGCCTCCCCCATGGGCGGGTCCAGGTTTGGTGGGACCTGAAACATACATTTTTCTAGAGGGAGGGGCAGCTTCTTTCAGAAAAATCATGAAGTTGTGAATACACAGTTCTGTCTAGCCATGGATGTCCGTGTAGGTGAGGCGGTATGCCTGTCCCCAGGGTAGATCACCTCTGCTGTTCCACCACCTCCCCTGTGCAGCTGGCTGTCCTGAAACATCTGCCCCTCCCCCCTCCACCAGCCACTCCTCTGGCTTCTGCAATTGGCTTCCACGCCCAGCTTGTCCCTGGAACTGCTTTGACTCAAGGTCACTCAATGACACCCCAGCTGCCAAGTACAAGCAGTGCTCTTGGCATTTCTCTCCTGGAGGAATTCTCGGCCCTGACACTACTGCTCCTGGGACCCTCTAGTCTCACAGCACCCAGGACACCACATTCCCCTGGTTTCTCCTCTTGCCACCCAGCCACTTTCTCTGTGTTCCTCGTCAGGGGATCGTCTGCGGCCTGCTCCTAAAACCCCCAGGTAAGCAAGGCAGAGGAAAGAGGGTAACTTCAGAGGCGGCCACGCCCAAGGTTTAATCCAGAAGCCCCGGTTAAGAGCTGTGTAACAATCAGCAAACTCTGAGTAACCATCAGTCACCCTGTTGCTCCTCCATACAATTGGGGTTACACGCAAGTTATTTAAAAGATGAAATGAGATCATATGCTCAGTGTCTTTAGTAGGATGCGTGGCCCAGCGGAGAGCTCCACCATCAGCCCTGAGTCCATCTCTGTGTGCTGGACATTATAATATGTCCACTGCCTGCAGAATCACATCACCCGGGGTCCTCAAGCCTATCTTCCTTCCTTTGCCGGGTTCTGAATGACACCACTGACTATTCAACATCGACACGAGAAACCCAGGATTCAGCCTGAATCCAGCTTCCACAGCATGAAACGTCACCCTCAGACCCATCAACCACAGAGAACCTCCCTCAGGTCACAGCCCCCATCCTGTGTGCCCAGGGGCTCCTGATCTCACTCCTGGACCTCCGAACAGCCTCCTAAATTATGGGTGTCTATATGGGCCATGCCTCCCACTGCCCCAACCCATCCTCACTGAAGGAACGAGCACCTTAAACACATGTCACATTGCCCTATTCCTCCACTTAAAACCCTGCCATTAGTTCCCTTTTCCGTGGTAGAAGCTGAAACCCTGCCAGAAGCTCTGGATTATCACATCCCTGCCACCTTGTGTGCCTAACTCATCCCTGCTACGATCCCCTACAGGATTCGCTCAGGCATCCCAAACTACCTGCATTCCCCAAATGTGGCACCAAGCAACCTCTCCCCCTCCATGTCCCCATAACATGCAATGTTCCATTACCTAGAATGCTTACCCCTTTCTCTGCCAACCAGTACAGATGTCACCTCCTCCTGGAAGCTCTCCAGGATGACCCCTCATGGTTCGGGGCCAATTCTCTGTGCATCCTGTACCTACCCCAGTCACGGCCCCATTTGAACTCTATAGCTTTAGGATTAATATTTATTTTCCTGTTTCCTGGGTCATGTGATGAGTTCTCCGAGAGCACAGATATCTTGAAAGGCAGGGATGTGCGCTGGTCGAAAGAGTGGGTTCTGGAACCAGACACCATGGGGGCAAATCCCAGCCCTATCTATCCATTACCAGCTGCGGTACAGTGACATCAAACCTGGGCATCTCCACTGTCTTGTATGTGCTGTGTGATAATTACGGGGTTTCCCTTAGGGGCGGCAGGAAGGACAGATGACAGTCCAGTGGCTGGCATGAGCCGGCGCTGACCAAGAGAAATAGAACGTGAGCCTCGTAAGTAACTTTAAATGCTCTAGTAAGCACGTAAAAAAGCTGAAAAGAAACAGCTGAAATTAATTTTAATAATAAATTTTACTTAACCCAATATACCCCATATCTTTATCATTTCAACAGGAAACCAATATTTTAAAAACTATTCATGAGCTATTTTACGTTATGTGTTCACACTAGGTCCCTGCAATCCAGTGTGCATTTCACACTTACTAACACAACGCATCTCGGTTCACACCAGCCACTGCGAGATGCTCTCCGGCCACACACGGCTTGTGGCTGCTGTGCAGGGCGGCATGTTCTCTGTGACTCCACCGGGAAAGGACTCCTGGGACAGGTTCCTCCGGACTCTGCCCTGTGCACGTTTTCCATTTGCTGATTTTGCTTTTTCTCCTGCTGCTGGGATGGATCGTAGCTGTGGGTGTGAGAGCATGCTGTCACCGATCCTGGGGATGGTCCTAGGGTCCCTGACACCACCCTCCTGCCAATGTTCAGGGACCGTGTTCACCAAGCAACCGCCCAGCTCTTAATGGGGCCTCAGAGGTTTGACTTTGACTTTGGGGGATGAGCTGCAGAAAGGATTCGCCCCCATTTTAAGTGAATAGACAATTATTCTTGTCTCCCTCTTGGTCTTTGTGGATTTAGTTAGTTTTTGTTCTTTAACCGTAATCTGAGCGCCCTCTAAGTGTGGTATAGAGTAAAAGATGGGAAAGCCGTCAGCATTCATCCGCTCGGTACTTCCCACGTCCAAGTACTCAGCTCTCATTTCTCTTGACCAAAAGAAAATAATGGCTTTTATCTGCTTCCAGATAAAAACTTCATATACTTTTAGCAGTGGTAAGGTGTTTGACTCTTACAGTTATTTGCTTCTCTGTAATGTCATAGCAGTGTTGGTCTCTCACGGGAACTGCAATAGACTCAATGTTTGTGTCTCCTCCAAATTCCTGTGTTGAAATCTGAACCCCCAGGGTGATGGTGTCAGGAGGTGAGGACTTTGGGAGGATCAGGCCATGAGGGTGGAGCCCTCAGGAATGGGATTAGTGCCCTTAAAGTGTTGGGGAATTTCCATGCCAGTTCTGCTTAAGCAGAAGCAGAGCAAGTAGGTAGAATATGCACCAGCTAGCTGAAACCACAAAACAGTGAAGCAGAGTTATAAGTCTGTCGTGACTGTACTGCTTGTTGTAAACCTATCATAACTATACTGTTTGTTATAAGCCTATCATAACTGTACTGCACGTAAAAACTGCTATTCATTGGCTAACTTTTAATCCTTTTACTAACTGGTTAACTTTTATGCTCGTGTGTGTTATTGGATAAGACTAACCCCCACCCCACCCCCAAAAAAAGTATAAAACCTGACAAAAACCAGGAAGAGGTGTTCAGAATTTGGAGGCTTGTCCTCTCTGGGCCGCCGGCAATAAACTTGCTGACTCTCCGACTCTCTGCGTGCCGCTCGGTTATTCCCCTGGGACCGGTCACTGTAACACTTACCGTAACAGAAGGGATCCTAGAGAGCTCTCTCAACCTACACGGACACAGGAAGAAGGCAGCAAGGCCTGGAAGGGAGCCCTCGCCAGACACCAGATCTGTGGCACCCAGACCTCAGACTTCCAGACTCCAGAACTGGGAGAAATACATTTCTGTTGTGTAGAAACCACCTAACCTACGGTGCTTTGCTATAACAACCCAAACAGACTAAGACGGGGACCTTCCACGAGATTGTCCCTGTGGGCCCCAAGGCTGAGAATATTCTTTCTCAGTATCTTGGGATTTGTCAGTTTCTAAACTTGCAAGGCTGGAACCACACACAGCGTGGGATGCGTTCGCAGAGCTTCCTTCTCATGCCTGCGGGAACGCTTTTGCCTCTGCGGGCCCCTTCCTTCATAAAAACAATTTTTTAAATTATATTTTATGATGGCATTGGTATAAAGACAATACAAAGGTAATCCAGGTTGGATACATTCATATATAATCTTTATTATACTCATTTTTTTCCTTCTGATTTTAAAAGAAATTAAAATTAAAAGATTTTCATAGGCCCCTGACAGTGTCGTGGGCCCCGGCACTGTAGGCTGCCCGAGTAAGACCATTCCTGCTGGGGGGATTCTGAGGTTGTCACCCAAAAGGCAGGATTTTTGCAGCAGGGAAAGTGTATATTTCAACCCATGTCCTGTTCCTACCCCACAAAGCAGAAAGCGACAAGCCCTACAAAAGCCCTCTAAGTCCTGCAGGGGCCACAGCCCTATTCTTCAGTCCACGGCTCTCAGGACAGGGAGCACCCCCCAGCCCTGCATTTGGGTTTGTCATGAGGACACTGAGTCCTCCCTAGGAAGCAGGTGTTACTCTTTGCATTTCACGGATGACTTACACAGTCAGCCCAAGGTCGCTTGGTAAGTACATCCTGCTCAAAACAGTTTATCGTATGGCAAACACTGATTACTCTTACTTAAAAACAAACAAAAGGTGAGCATTCAGTGTCCGGGCTGTGCGTGCAGCACACACAGCATAGCCTAAAGTGGCCAACAGACAGGGGCTCATGTCATGGCTGAGGTTGGGACTCCTGGAGCTGGCCGGCCTGGCTTTGAGTCCCAGCTCCTCTACTTCCTAGCATTGTGACCTTGAGAACTGATTCGACTTCTCTCTACCTCAGTTTCCTCATCTGTAAAATGGGGATAATGCTGCCCACTTTGAGCATTGGTGCAAGAAGTCAAGTGTAACAGGCAGCCTTTTAAGGTGACCACAGTGGCCTTCACCTCCTGGTATGCACTCCATGTGTAGTCCCCTCCCCTTGCGTGAGGGCTGGACCTTGGGATTTGCATGTAACAAAGAGAATGTGACAAAAGTGATGAGAAAAGACATGTCGAGACTGGCTTATAAAAGGCTGTGATTTCTGTCTCTCTCCCTCCCTCACTCACTCACATTGACGGAGCCACTGCCACAAGGTGACCTGCAAGAGGCCGTGTCACAGGAGCCGGGGCCCTCGATCCAATTGCCTGCATGGAGCTAAGCCTGGCCAACAGCCATTGAGTGAGCCTGGAAGTGGACCCTGCCCCGCTCGTGCCGTCAGATGACGGCAGCCCCGGCCACCACCTTCACCACAGTCTTGGGAGACACTGAGCCCGAGGCCCCAGCCAAGCACATCCAGGTTCCTCCTTCACAGAAACAGAGAGATGGTAAACATTGTTCTGGGCTGCCAAGTGTGGGGGCATTTGTTATGCAGCAATAGGTAACACATACAACAAGAAGAGTCCTAAGAACAGCACCTGGCACGTCGGAGGCACCGAAAGAGTTGCAGAATGAGTAAATAAAAAGGAAAATGTAAGATTAAAACTCTAAGGTGCTGACTTACTGCTCCAAATCTCTTTCAGATTAAGGCGGGGTATAAATCAATAATTGTATAAATCATGATCTCTCTGCCGGATCCGAACAACTCCCAACACTGGGTGCGGCCTGCCTGGCTGCTCTGTCCTGGTGACACGTGGGAGCCTCTAACTGGCTTCCAGCCTTCTCCCCCCTCCCCTCCCCCATCTGCCCTTCCAGGCTGGGTGTAAGCAGATCCTCCCGCATCCACCTGTCCAGACCCTGGTCAGCACCTCCTGATACCAGCGACATCCTGGCCAAACCGTAACTCAGCGTGGATGGCCTCCCGCAGCCGTCCTCCCTCCCTGTCCAGCCCTAAGTAGCCGCTAGAGCCCCAGAACCTACTTTGTGCACCAAATCTTCTCCCCTTACCTACTGTATGGTATGTAAATACTAAGTCTGACTCTTCTCGGCCTGGCAGACTCACGCCCAACCCCCTATAGAACCTGTCGCTGACCCCATGGCTGACCCGACCTTTATGTCTCTGAAGTTGGCCATGGCTCCCCCAGGCTGCACCTTGAACCCTGCCCCGGCCAGCTCTGCCTCCTATTCTCTGCAGGCAGGCTTCCTTGCAACCTAACACCCCCTAAGTCGCTCTCCACCTCCTCCTGCTGCACCAAGGGGGGCAGGTTCCTTTGTGATGTCTGCGGGGCGACTCCGGGACATCTTGGGGAGCAGGCCCTGTAGTGCTGACACTGGCCGCCAAGCCCCGACCCGTCCCTAATGCTCTCCCGACCTCCTCACCCCAGGCCACCACGCGGACTCTGGGATACTCATCCTCCCAAGTGCATAAGCTGCTCGCTTCTGCTTCCCTCTTCCCGAGCGAGGGTTCCTGAGGTGCATCAGGAAACCCTCCCAGCACACGTGTAAGGCCTGCAGTGACACCAGCCCAGCCATCCCACAAACCTCTGGTCGGTCTGCCATGGAAACCCCTGGCACAGGGGATCTCCTTTCCATGACTAAGGCCCTGCCCAACCCAGTTCTCCCCTCCCCACTCACATCCACCCAAATCAAACTTTTCTCCTCTCACGCTCCCGACTCTGACCCAGTCTCAGAAGACGTCAGCAACCTGCATAGGTGTGTCGAACAGAAGCGAGTGAAACCTTGGCCACAGGGAAACACATGAGGGTAGGTGGGGCAGGGTGTGTCTTTGTGATCCTGGGTGGGGGGGGAGGGTCAGAAAAGGGGGCCCCTCCAAAAAAAATTGAAAAAGTAAGAAAAATTGGGTTTTGTGAGGAGTCAGACTCATTAAACCAACATATAAAGAGAGAAGGTAGAAAGTCCCCCAGGCTTGTGGAATTGTGAGTCTTAGTGGGTCACACTGACGGCATCGAAAGAAGGTACCCTGTGGAGGCAGCAGCCTCTGTGCACACAACTTACACACGCACACTCACATGTGTGCATGTGCACACACACGTGCATACCCCGTGTACACACTCCTAAACCTGGGCACACGTGCGTGAACACACACACACACACACACACACATTCACCCCAGGTTCAAAGAGCAGACCTGGGCTGTGCGCAGTCAGCTCCATCCAGGGGGAAGGGGCTGGCTCTCGGAGCCTGAACGCATCTCCTCCAGTCCCCAATCCCATGTTCACCAGGCAACAGCCTGAATTGCAAAGTGGCCTCTTGCATGCCTTGAAACCAGGAAGCAGGTGGCAGAGCCAGAGGCCCTGGGAGCAAAACCCTTTCACCTCAGCCTGCTGTGAACAGAGTCCTGGAGCAACCTCACCACAAAACCCAGTTCTCACTACACTGAAAGAGCCCACCAAGTCCAAACTCACGTGGGTGGTTAAACACACGCATTGTTGCAGGCTCTAAAATTAAAAAAAAAAAAAAAAAGGCAGAGCCAAAAGGAATGACAAAGGACTATTCACCCAACACCACAAACCCAAACTAGGGAACATCTTTCCGAGCATGAAAGAAATCGTACCAGAACTAAGACATGGATTCCTTTAATAGGTATCCGCGAGCCCACACTGATGTAAACGAGCGATTGCATGAATAAATATACAAATGGGAGAGAAAAGACAAAATTTCCTGATGGAAGAATTCCAAATAATATATGTGGCACTTTCCCCTCCAGGAAATGCAGTTTGTCTCTCCTCCCACAGAGCAGGGCTGGCTTGGTAACCCTCTTCTAATAACAGGGCATGGAAACGGAAAAAGGGCAAATGTACGTGAAGAAACCTGGCAGACGCCACGTGATCCAAGCGACCATGGTCAAGATCCTCAGCAATAAGCCACGTTGACACCACATACCCACTGACATGATGAGACATGGATACTCACTTCCGGCATCTTCCCCAACCCCAGTCTATTGTGAGAAGACACCAGACAAAACCAAACTGAGAGACATTCTTCAAAATATGTGACTAGCGCTCCCCAAAAGGTCATTAAAACCAAGGAAAGACTGAGAGAAACTTCTCTGAGCGGAGAAAACGAAAAGCAATGTGGGATCTAGATTCTCAAACAGAAAATGGATATTAGTAGAAAAACTAATAAATAGAGACCAAGTCTACAGCGTAGTTGATACCATCGTGCCAGTGTTAATTTCTTAGTTTTGACAAATGCATTTTGATTATGTTAACATACCTATTGTTAACTATGAAGAGGTTCAAAATAGGAGAAAGTAGCTGAGAGGCATACAGGAACTCTTTGTACCAATTTGGAAACTTTCCCAAAATCCAAAATAATTCCAGAAAGTGAATAATTTGTAGAAATCTTCAAACACACACACACGATGCTCTACACTGGGATGAAGTCAGAAAGCTGCGTACAGTTTCGCCGGCCATACCCACGCCACCCCTAACAATTAGGTAGGGATTATAGATCCACAGGCTACCCCGAAAGGCAGCAGGGTCCTGTCCCCAGTTTTTAGGATTAGAGCAGCTACCAGGGGCCATGTGCTTTATCATTTCCAATTCCCAAACCATGAATATCCTCCCGATAAATGGAAAACTGGCAACAAGAGAAGTGATCTGACAAAGTCACACAGCATCCAGCTGTGCAACTGACCCAGCCCTGACTCCAAAGCCCATGCTCTTTCCCACGCGCCCCACTGTGCCCCGGGGCTAGAACCATGGAGGATGACCGCCTCTTCCTACCAGAGTCCCCAGTGCCCTGCAAGAGACAAGCCCCTTTGGGAGGGCTCTGGCCCAGCGGTTCATAGTCCCAGACCTTGGAGTGAGAGGTTCTTTCGAGAGCTAATACACAGAATAACCACGAGGTGGCGACAGACCCCAGCAACGTCAAGCAGAAGCCACCTGCGCTCAGGTGCTGTTCTTTGCCTAGGACTCCCGTTGGGCACACAAACTGTTTGCCTTGGCCAAGAGTTCTGTGAGGCTGGAAGGGAGGGACTTCCCTCAACCACTGTTATAATTTTGGAGGTCCATCTGTTAGGAATAACCAAAGGCTGGTCTTTTCTTGGCCTTTTGCAGAAACTGGCAGACAACCCTGAGCTCCTTACACGAGTGCCCGCACACAGGCACACACAGACACACACACAGGCACACACAGGCATGCACACAGACACACCCTGGGGATGGATACTTAGATTCACCCAGGAGAGTCAGGATCTGCAGGACTTGCCTCGACAAACACACTAACAACTACCAGCGTAGTTAACAGACATAGGTTCTGATCCTTTGTCTTTTAAACCTAAAGTGCTCCAGCTTGAGAACCTGGGTTCGAATCCCAGCTCTGTCACTTACTTATCTGTGTGACCTTAGGCACGTGGCTTAGCTCTGGGCCTCACTGTCCCCACCTGGGGCCTAGAGACGGAAGCAGGGCTGAGCCCACTGGATTTACAGGCTAACAGGTGAAAGTCACCGAGATCAGAGCTTAATAAGTGGCACTTTTTGGTTGTTGTTTCTACCCCTTAAGGGGCTGTATTTACCCCACCCCGTCCCCCAGCCTCCAACAGAACACGATTCCTGTACACAAAGAGG
>RJWJ010017449.1:0-32988 GCA_004363605.1 Indri indri
GGGTACATTGAAGAGCAAAAGCAGACATGGCATCCCTGTGAAGTCTCTGGAGCCATTTCTGTATTACTTCCATATTAAAGGGAGCCAATAATGCCAATTTATTTATCGTTTGGATATGTTTTTGAATTTTACTATGTGCCAGACACTATAGTAATTGTGAGGTTAGCAAAATGAACATGGTCTCTGTTCTCTTGAATCGTATAATTTAACGAGAAAACAAATGTTTAGCACCAACAGTTGCAGTGTACTCCAGCTGTAGCGTGTAGAAGATTGGAAGGGAGCAGGACTGCAAGCAGGGAGACCAGTTAGGAAGGAGAAGAAGTAACTCAAGCAGAATCAGAGGATGGCCTAGATGGGGGTGCTGGGATGTTGGACTAAAGAACGATACTAGAAATGAAAAGAAGCTACTTTTAAGAGGAGGAATTGACAGTGTTGGGGAAATTGGCTGATGGATGATGCAATTCATAGATGAGGGATGGGATGAATTTGGCTTTCAAGATCCCAAGTTTAGAGAGCATGCAAGACATCCAAGTGGATGAGACATCCTCATGAGACATGTCAGGAATAGAATACAGAGTTGGAAGTTACCAGCAGTAAATGGTAATTGAGGCCATGGGAATAGATGAGGCCCCCTAGGCAGATGTAAAATGAAAGTTAAAAATGGCCTAAAAGATAATTCCAAAGCATACCATCATTTAAAAGAAGAACAGAAGAATACCTAACAAAAGATACTAAGAAAGGGTGGTCAGAAGTATAGCAGGAAACCCAGGAGATGCTGGAGCCAGCGAGGAGTGGGTTTTAATACTGGGAGAATGCCCAGTGCTTCAGAGAAGTCAGGTAAGAAAAGACTGAAATAGCCCATTGGGTTCAGCAGCAACACAGTCATTTGGGTACTTGAGAGCAGATTGTTGTGGTTTGGTGCCTAAGCAGGGAGATGAGGAAGTAGATACAGAATAAATAATCTTTTCATGAATTAGGAGAAGAGGATAGGGTGATTCTTGGAGAGAGGGATATGGGTGGGGAGGAGAGTTTTATTTTTCATTGTAATTGATTTGTTTGTTTTTAAGATGGAACAGACATGAGTCTGTTAAAAATTAATAGGAAAGAGCCAGTAGAGAGGGAAGACACAGGGGGAAGAGAACTGAAAGAGCAAAATCCCAGAAAAGGTAGAGTAGTGGAGGGGCAGGGGATGACTCTTCCACTGGAACAGAAGTTATATAGGACACAATATGGGTATGAATTCAGATGTATTTTTAGTTTGGCAAGAAAGGACATTTTATGGTTTCTGTTTTTTTCTGTGAAGTTGGAAGCAAACTCATCTGCTGTCAGAGAGGAATTGCAGAGCTTTAGAACGAATCAAAAAGATTTTATTTCCTTCCATGGCGATATGGAAGAGTCGACTAGAGAAATATATCAGGACATGCAGGAGGCATAAGAGGGTCCACTTGAGGTATACCAAATTATGTGATTTTCTCAAGCAGTGCAGCCTAGATGCATGTACAAAATAGTCTGCCAGTATTGGGGTTTTTCCAGGTGTTAAGATGGAGAGACAGTAGGGAAGGAAGTTGAGACTATTGGAAAGAAAGTGATTGAGGTGACAGAGAATAGACCCTAAGTTTAATAAGGAGAAGGGGAAGTGAGCTCATAGAAAATGTGGACTAGAGGTCCCCGTGAAGTCAAAGAATTGAAATCTTGAAAATAGTTGAATTAGAGATCTGGAAAGACAGGATAATTTGGTCTGAGAGGAGTTTTAGTAAGGGAATGACTCCTGGTGTTAATAAATTCCTGAGTGTGGCTATTCGAGGACTAAGTTGAAGTGGAAGTCAAGACAGAGAGGCCATGGTGAAGGATGGGGCATCTACTAGTACATGGATGCGAAGTCACCTTGGATGATAGTGGGGCTTGAGGTAAGAGAGAAGACTGAATCAACGCTAAAATCCTGGAGAGAGGCTAGAACAATAAATAACAGCAATGAGGAGAGATTGGAAGGTATCATAGGGCCAGATGTGGTGGCTCACACTGTAATCCTAGTACTTTGGGAGGCCAAGGTGGGAGTATTCCTGAGGCCAGGAGTTTGAGACCAGCCTGGGCAATATAGTGAGACCCTATCTCTACAAAAAATAAAATAAAATAAAAAAATTAGCTGGGTGTGGTGGTGCTTGTCTGTAGTTGCTTAAGCCCAGGAGTTTGAGCTAGGATTGTGCCACTGCACTCCAGCCTGGAAGACACAGTGAGACCCTGTCTCTAACTAACAAACAAAAAAGTAAATAAATAAAGAATAGCTAGTACATCCAAGGAGCTGATTTTTTAAAACATTTTCTCATTGAAGTATAATATATGCTCAGAAAAGTACACAAATCAGAAGTATACAGATTCATGTCACATAATGATTCTACCCTGTAGGCCACCATCCAGTCAAGAAATAGGACATTTCTAAAATCATACCCACTCCCAATCACTTTCTCTCCCTTCTCCATAGCTGTAACTATTGTCCTGACTTTTAAAGCCTTATATTAGTCTTGCCTGTTTTCTGAACTCTATATAGATGGAATCATATACTTTACATTGTATTCTTTTTAATTCTAATTAAACACAATATTATGTTTGTGAGAATCATTCATGTTCTTGCATGTAGCAGGAGTTCATTAATTTTTATTGCTGTATGGTATAGTATTTCATTTTATGACTACACCACAATTTATCTTTCTAATGTTAACAGACATATGATTTTCCCACCACAGGTTTTAGCTGTGATCATTCTATGATCATGTCTTTTGATGCATATATTGTATGCATTTTTGTTGAGTATATAGCAAGAATAGAATTTCTGAGTCATAGTGCATGCATGTATACGTTCAGCTTTACTAGGTAATACCAGTTTTCTAAAACTGTTCTGTCAATATACACTCCCATCAGCAGTGTAGGAGTTTCAGTTGCTCCATATTCTGACCACTATTTGATAATGTCAGGCTTTTTAAATTTAGCCATTCTGGTGGATATATTTTGCTATCTCATTATAGTTTGAATTTTATATCCCTGATGATTAATGAGATTGATATAATGTTTTATGAAGTAACTATTCATGCCTACTACCATTTTTTTCTGTTGGGTCATCTGTCTTTTTTTTTTTAAACTGATTTATAGGAGCTTTCATGAATTTTGGGTATGACTTCTTTGATGGATATCTATACAGCAAATAACTTTTTCTACATAGTCATTTGACTTTTGATTTCCTTAATGGTGTCTTGATAACCCAAAGTCTTTAGTTTTAATGTAGTCTAATTTATGAATCTTTTCCTCTATGGTTTGTGTTTTTGGTGGGTGTTTGAGATAATTGTCTACCCCCAGATAATGAAGATAGGCTGTGCTTGGCACTGTCCAATAGAACTTTCTGCAAAGATGGAAATGTTGACATTGCACTGTCCATTGCTGTGGTCTCTAGCCACATGTGATTATTGAGCCTGGGAAATGTGGCTATTGTGACTGAGGAAGTGGATTTTAATTTTCCTTTAATTGTAATACATTAAAATAGCTATATGTGGCTGTTAATTGTGCTACTGGACAGTTTTGTTAACCTAGATGCTTTATTATTTTATTCAGATTATATCTGTGAGCCACTGGGGACTGGTTTCAGTTTACGGTATGAAGTGTGGGTCAAATTTCATTTTTTTCCATATGGATATTCAATTGGAACAGCACTATTTATGAAAAAGATTGTCTTTTCCACACTGCTCTGTCCCTTATTCACATGTAAAGTTTCTACATATGCTTGGATCTGTTTCCAGATTCTCTGTTGCATTCAATTGTCTGTCCTTGTGTCAATACCATACTGTCTTTACTACTATAGGTTTATAATAAGTCTTCATATCCAGTCAGGGAAAATTTGCTAACTCTTGACTCTTTTAATTTCCATTTAAATTTTATAAGCTGCTTGTTAATTTCCACAAAATCATACAAGGACTTTGGTATTAAATTGGACTAGAGGTCAATTTGAGGAGAGTGGAAATTTTTACGAAATTGACTCTTCCAATCTATGGTATAGTCTGTCCTTCCATTAATTTAGTATTTTGAAAATTTTCTTTTAATATTGTTTTGTAGTATTCTGCTTGTAGAACTAGTATATCTGTTGTTGCATTTTCTTAGTTTCTTGTTTGGTCTAGTGGCACCAGTATATTATTGAATGGAAGTGGTGATATGGGCCTTCATGTCCCATTTTCAATTTCAGAGGGAAAACTTTCAATATTTTAAGTATGAAGTGTGCATTAGGTTTTTTGCTAGATATTCTTCATCTGATTAAGAAAGTTTTCTCCTATTCCTCATTTATTCAATGTTTGAGATGTTGATTTTTAAAAAATCAAATGATTTATGCTTTATCTGCATCTTTTGAGATGATCAAATTATTTTTCTCTTTTACTCCTTTAATGCGGTAAATTATATTGATTGATTTTCATATGTTAAATCAACCCTGCATTCCTGGGGGGAAATTCCAATTTGACTATAACATAGTATCCTTTTTATATATTGCCGGATTTCATTTGTTAACATTTTGCTTACGACATTTTCATTCATATTCATAAGAGAAATTGGCCTGCAATTTTCCTTTCTTGTAATGTCCTCATCACTTTTAGATATCAAGCATGTTACCTTCATAAAATAAATTGGGAAGAGATTTTCTTTTTCTTTTCTCTGGAGGAGTTTATGTTTTGTTGGTGTTATTTCTTCTCTAAATGTTTGAGAGAATTAATCAGTGAAACCATCTGGGTCTGGAGTTTTCTTCCTGGGAAGATTTTTAATAAAAAATTTGATTTCTTCAGTAGATATGATACTATCCAGCTATATGTCTAATTATGGCCTCTTTAAAGGTTGTCTTTCTTCCCCGCCCCCTCACCCCCGGCTGTTTTTAAGATTAACCTCTTGGTTTTTTCTACTAATGTGTATTGCTATAGACTGAATATGTCCCCCTAAAATTCTTATGTTGAAACCTGTAAATCCCCAATGTGATGGCATTTGAAGGTGAGGCCTTTAGGGGGTGAACAGGTCAGGGGGACAGAGCCCTCATGGTGGGATTAGTGCCCTTATAAAAGGGACTTCTGAGAGCTGCCTGCCTTTTCTGCCATGAGGACACAGCGAAAAAACAGCCCTCTGTGAACCAGGAAGCAGGCCCTCTCTGGGCACCAAATCTGCAACGCGTTCGTCTTGCACTTCCCAGCCTCCAGAACTGTGAGAATTTCCCAACAGAGATAAATTTCTGTTGTTTATAAACCACCCACTCTACGGCATTTTTGTTATAGGAGTCTGAATGGACTAAGACATATATCTCTTTATTGTGGTCTTTACATGTATCCTGCTGGCATTCATGGTTTCCTTTTAATCTGTGGTTTGATGATTTTCATTGGTTTTTGAAAATTCTTGGCCATTTCTATCTTTAAATATATTTCTTCTGCCCCAGTCTTGCTATGCTCTCTTTTTGTGACTCCAGTTACAGGTATTTAGATCCCTTCACCACTTCTCACATGTCCATTCTACCCTCACATCCCCCTGACTTATATTTCTCTGTGCTTCATTCTGGACTTCTTTTTCTGACCAGTCTTTCCATTTTATCTTTGCTAATGTACTCTGAAGGGCTTTCATTGAATTGTAAATTTGAGAGATAGTATTTTCAGGTCTAAAATTTTTATTTAGTAAATTTTAAAAATTCCAGTTCCTAACCAAAATTCTCAAGCTTGTCTTGAGCACATAAACATAAATTTGAAGTCCACGTCTTTTAATTCCTTTGTTTAGATTATGTGCATTGTTTCTACTGTATGTTTTTTCTCTTGGGTTTTTGTCAGGTCTTTCCACATAGATATATATATGTAATAGCTTCTTTTTATTTAGAGCCAGATGTTGTGCAAATAAAAAATTTACAGAGATGATTTAAGGCTCTGTGAAATGTTATTTTTTCTCCAGAGGATTTACTTCTGCTTCAGGCAGGCAGCTAGCTTAGGGGCACTAGCAATTTCTGATCACATTAATCCAGCCAAGGGTTGAGATGTTTGAAAGCTGGGTTTCCATCCCTGTGAGAGCTGATCTGTTTCCAATACCCTTACTTTTGAAGTGCAGTCCTTCCAAATCCCATCCAAGATCCTTGTGTGTTTACCAGGGCCCCTCGTCCTTGGTAGACCCTGAACTTACAGAATCAGCAGTCATCCAAATGGGATTCTCGCTTTTCTGGGCTTCCTTCTGATTCTTTGACCTACGATTCCTCAGTGTTTTTGCAACTCTCTGATGGCTTCGAGCAGATGTTAAAATTTTTCCAGCTTTCCTAGTACCTAGTGGGAACCAGGAACTCATTTTAAGCCAGAGCTTTTGAAGGAGGAGCCGGGGGTGTGCAGCGGGGAAAAGCTTTGGAATTGGAGGTGGGAAGAGAGAGAACACCTGCCCCATCCAAGGCACTGAGTTTCTATTTAAGAGGGCTGCAAGGGAAATAGAGTCTGTAGGGGCTGTCAGGTTTTATTCAGGACAAGAGTGAAGGAAGGAAATTGGAGAGTTTGGAGGAGGGGAGGGTTAATATAGTTTCTTTCTTTCTTTCTTTTGGACCGGGTTAGTTGAACTAGATGACATCTAAGTTTCCATGTAATTTGAAATTCTAGAATTCTATTAAATGAGCTGGGCTTCCATTTAGGTTAATTTAGAAGTTTAATTAGAACTTAAAATTTCTCCTGTAGAGATAAGGAGGCTTATCATCATGAAGAAAACTTCCGCGTTTTAATTCCAGCATGATAACTCCCACTTGTAAAACGCTGAACCAACTTATTTCCATAGTGTACAATGGGATTCGAAAATCTTATGTCCAAAGGGAACCAGTTGCAATATTATCTGCTAGGAATTTACTATGCTGTGGATCATTGCATAAGTATACATTTATGAAATCTGCCTCATTTCTTCCTATCTTATGCTGTATTATGATTTATATATATATATATATACATATATATATGTATATATAAAGCGAGCGTCCCATAAATATATATATATATATATATTTATTATATATATTCTACTGGATTATTCTCTGCTCACGATGTAATTGCCTTCACTCAGCTAGCCTTGTACTTCTGGGTCCTTACACGTTTTCCTGTGCGTTCTTTTGCTCCCGACCCTGTTTCCTACTTCTCCACTCACTGCCATACTTTCCATTATGCTCCCTAAAATTCCCTTTCCCTGGGGGAAAACTTCCCTACCCTCTCCGACTTTGCATTGACTGTCTTTCATCTGTTGTCCTCAGCTGAACTCTGGCTCTCTCAGAGGATCCTGCTTCCCCTGCACCTTCTCTTTCCCACACATCTCAAACTGCCATTTGAGGCTCTGGACCCCTTCATCCTTATGTAAAGTCTCCAGCTCCTTTGAGGCCGGGCTAACTGCCCCCCACCCCTGGTTGCTCTCAGGTACTGCCCTATTCCTACACTCCCACACCCCACGTTGGCAGACCCAACCTCCCTGAGTCCTGCAGTCCATTAACTCCTCTGCTTCGGCCTGTGATCTCCTCTCCCCTCAAGTTTTTCAACACCCTTCATACCCAGTGTGGATTCCATGGCCCAGGTCAGTAATCATTCTCTTTCAAGCTCCTTAATATACTTATATCTCTCCCAAGCAATCGAACATCTCTGGAGAAGAATCACACAACCTCCTTGTCAAGGCTCACTTCAAATAGATGACCACAAATCTCAAAGGACATACAAAATTGCCAAGTCATTCTATTCCACTCCTCTAGTAAATTCACCTTCCCACTCCCCAGGGACAATATTCACACCTTGTCCTCTCTTGGCCCAAGCTCCTCTTCCCCAACTCATACCTTATAGTGAGAAGAGATGTAATCAGAAGAGAACTATCTCATCTGCTCAGCACCAGTTCTAGAGCCTACTGACATCTGTGCCTACATCTTCTGCCTTTGCTCCTGTTACCCTGGGGAAAGAGGACCTGTCCCTTCCCATCACCAAACTCTCCCTTTGTGCTCTGAATCCTAAACTCTCTTCCTGCTCAAGGATGCGACTCCTGTGTTACACCTTTTCTCTTGCATCATTATGTCTCCCTGCTGTAGGATTCTTCCCGTTGGTATACAAGCACTGTGTCGTCAACTACCTTGAGAAACTTTACCTTCTAAAGATTATGAACAGGCAGTTCATAGATAGGTACAAACAAGTGTCTTAAATATTTGAACAGATACTCAAGCTCACTCATAAAAGAGTAATGCAAATTAAAACTACACGGAAATGCCATTTTTAACCTACTGTATTGGCAAATACATAAAAGTTTGGAGGCGCATAGTATGGGGAAGAGTATGGGGGCACTTTCATACCATGCTGTTGAGGGTAAATAGGTACAACCTCAAAGGAGGTCAATTTGACAATATCTAGCAAAATTAGTAAACACATATGCCCTTTGACCTCGCAGTCCCACTTCTTCATCTTCTATCAGACCTACAAACGTGACAGTGCCCCCAGGGCTTCGTCTTTGCCCCTGTTCTCTTCTATGTATTCTCTCCCTAAGTGGTTCTATCCAGTTCCCTGTCTTTCAATACCTTTTATATGCCGGCGACTCTAAAGTTAAGCCTTCAGCTCAGAAACTCCTCTGTACTCCAGACCAGTTTATCTAAACAGCCTATGTGATCATTTGATGGTATCTCAACCTTAAGGTCGTCCAAATAGTGTTGACTTTCCTCCTGTCCTAATCCTCTCCCACTCTCACCAAGCCTTTTCATTTCAACGCATGATCCCACTATGCTCCCAGCTTTTCAGGCCAAAAACTAGCAATGTCTTTGATTTCACTTAGTCCTGAACATTTTGCTTTTATTTATTCCTTGAAATTTTTAACTTAGTTTAACTTGAAGATATTGACTTTGCTCCTCATATGCCAGTTTCTGGTTTAAACTTCCCCTATGGACTTGCAACCAATTATCATCTTCCAGACTGACAGTTGGTTCCTCCTAACCGTGGTCCTGGCTTGTCCTTTCTCCCTTGCCTTGGCTGGGAGGAACTACCTCTCCCAGTCCTACCTGGTGACTTTCCTTCGTCTGGCCACCACCTTACTTCAGCTATGTGGGCAAAACCCAAAGAATGCTAACCAAACTCTTAACTGGCTGATATGGAAGACTAGAATGCTAGAATGCCAATGTATTAATTTAGAATTTTGAATCGTAACTGCCAAGGGAATGGGAAAGCTTGTGTCAGCTGATCAGCACTGAGAAAGATTATTGGAAGCCACCTTGTAATGAGAATATTCTCAGGTGAGTCTAGAAGCCCAGCAAGAAGAGTTAGATGATCTTAAAGGTAACCTGCAGCCTGGTGTGGCCAAGTCCATGCATATTCCTGCCAGTTCGACCAGTCACTTTGTCATCTGGCTACTAGAATGTAGGGTTTCTGAGAGCAGGGTTCATGTCTTTTATGCTGTCCATTAAATCCAGTGCTTAGCATGTGGATAAATATTCCAGGAATTCTCTGTCCTGCTCCATGAGCACTGCCAAAGTCTGCTCTCTCACTCCGGTTTTGCCCTCATCTCTGTTAATTATCTTTCTTCTGTTGACATATTCTTTCAGAATTATTCAAAGCAGAGTTGTTCTTTCTCTACTTTGCACCTTAGATGTTGTATTTTAAGGGAACTTTTGAACAAATCTGATCCCAAATAGTTGGGATCGATTTCACCAGTCTAATTATGAGGTTCTGCCTAATTGTCCTGCCAAAAGCTAGAAAATTAAGATGTCTGCTCATATGCGTCGACTTCCACATGGTAATCCTTGAACATTTCCTAATTTACACACACTTAGAATATATCATAATTCACAAATATTTAAATATGAATGACCTAAGACTTTTCAAAAAATATAACTGATCTTCAAGAATAAAATTTACCACTAAATGAATGTGCTACAATATCTGAAGACAATGTGAATATAGTTAACTTTTCTTGTAGGTAAAAGTAGAACCAAAAAACTAGACATTATAATTAGCTAAACGTGTGATATTTTGTAAGCTTGATACGAATAACTTAGTAGAAGCAGATGAAGACTACTAATTTACAAAAGATTTGCAGTTGCATTGTTGTTGCAACAATTATAATTGGTTCCCAATTATAATTACTATTATGATTAGGCTAATGGAATGAGGGGTTTTTAAATGTAAGATAAATTTATTCGAGGCTCATTCTTACCCTCATGTGTAGAAGAATTTGAGTATTACAGTATCACTTTATATATATGACCAGGATCATTTTGTGCCTGAGAAGAGGACTACAGGCCCCTTGGAGCAGGGAATACATTTTCAGACCAGGCTACAGCTTTTTAAAGGCCTTCTTGCAGGACCGTGGATCTCTCAAGGCAGAGATGCTCTTTTGTCAGATGGCAGCTACCACTTATCAAGATAGCTTCGGGGAAACAAGTACAAACTGGCAGCCGGGCAAGAAGAGCACACAGGACAATCTTCTCCTAAGCACAAGGGACAAGGACCACGTGCATTTCATTCTCTACTCTTTCCAGGACCTAGCCAAGTGCCTTGCACATACAGGTTCTTGTTAAATATTTACCAAATAGCATGAATGATGACATGTATTTTAGAACTTTTATTTTTTCTATATTGCTATATAACAAATTACCCAAAATTTAATGGCTTAAAATATTTATTATCTTACAGTTTCTAGGGGCCAGGAAATCAGGCATGGCTTAGCTGGGTCCTCTGGTTTTGGGTCTGTCACTGGGCTGAAGTAATCTCAAGGGAACTTGACTGGGAAGATTGGCAGGCCTCAGGTCTTTACAGGCTGTTGAATTCTCGTTCCCTGCCACGTGAGATTCTCCCTAGAGCATGGTCACTTGCTCCATCAGAGCCAGGAAGGGAGAGCAAAAGAGAATGCCAGTAAGAGAGAGAGAGTGCTAGGAAGGCAGACATTCCGGCCTTTTGTAACCTAATCATGGAAGTGACTTCCCATCACTTTGGCCACATTCTGTTTGTTAGAAGCAAGTCACTGGGTCCAGCCCACACACAAGGGGACAGGATTGCACAAGGGAATGAATACAAGGAAATGATTACTGAGCCATTTTAGAAAGCTGCCTCCCAGACCTTGAGTTTTTTAATGATGATATTCTCAGAAAAAGAATATTAATTTTTATATAGCTTTTAAAAAAGCATTTGAATTAAATGTCCTATTTGTTAAGAAACATCAGTTCGTTTTGTCTTGAAACAAAAAGTAAAGGCTAACACTGATAAATACAGCACCTGCATTGACCATATTTTAAAAATATTTCCAGATTGTTACATTGTAATAAATAATGACCTTCTGAGAATTCAAAGACCCAAATACAAGGGAGTGTTTTGCAGCAGGCTTAATCAATGTTTAGCGATGATGGAATGTAAGATCGAAGAGCCAAGGATAGAAATCAAATTGCCTTTCTGCAGAAAGATCTTCAACAATTGAAAAACTGCTCTATAAAACTAAAGAACAGCTTGATGATTTAGAAAATAGAAACTGCAGAAATATTCTGTGGATCCTAGGTATGTCCCCACTGCTTATTACCTTGTCTGCTTCAGAGTAAAAAGGAAGGGCAACAAAAAGAGATTCAAATTGGTGAATTTTGCTCTGGCCCTGAGCCACCCTGGCTTAAGACTATTAACTATGTATATCCTGAACTAAAAATAAATCTTCTGCCCTTTTATTGTCAAGTAACTTTCCTTTTTCTTATCCAAACCAGAGAACAGACATATATTATTAATTTATGTCTAGACTTACTTGATGGATTCTTTAATGAATGGATTTTGATGTTCTGATATGGTAGAATTATTCATTATATCCACAGTAATATTATTGTCTTAAAATAACATAATCGAGTTAATCACCTTAGCAACTTGTGGCACTTCAAGAATGCTAATTGGATATGTATGGAACAGGAGATCAATGACAGACTGGCAACCCTGCAGCAAAAGCCACTTCTAGATACTTGCCCTATGACCAGGAAATATCTTAGCCTAGCAGTAGATTATGGCAATATGCCTAGCCAATAAAACTCATGCTATTAGGAGTTTTCATTAGATTTATTTGAGTCTATGACTATAAGAATGAAGATGGTAGCAACAACTATATTCTCTTTTTGCTTGAAACCCGTTTCATAGAAACAGAATACTTAACTGCTCTGTAAGAATGCTTAAACCTATAGTAAAATTGGGAAGATCCTGAGCTTTGCAATTAGACAGACATCATTCTCTGCCCAGCCCCTTGCTAGCTATGTGACCTTGGGTAAGTTACCTAACTTCCTTAGAAGCTCCTGTCCTCCTATATGAAATGGGAGAAGGGCTATTTACCAAACAGTGTTATTTATGTGCATTAGTTCATTTACTACTTTTATTATATAGTAATATTACTTTGTCTATTACATAGTAACCCTATGAGGTGTAAATACAATCTTACCCCATGTATGACCTGTCATATATATGTATGTGTGTCAGAAGCTATTTTTTAGCTATATAAATCTTTTGTGACGTATTGTGGAATATGTGTGTGTATACACACACACACACACACACACACACATGTACATCCAAGACATAATATTTATTGGCAGTAGTTTGTGCAGGGAAAATGCTTTACGTGCATTATCTCATTTAATTCTCAAAATAGCCCCATCAGGAATGTTGTAACAGAACACCTCTCTCTCTTTCCAAATACGTACACACACACACACACACACACACACACACACACACACACACAAATTCTTTCAACCTATTACATGGCGATTTCACCAGTTTCACCTCTACCTATGCTTACCCCAGAACTACAATCACAGATTGTGGCTAGACTCTGACTGTCATCTACTAGTGATAGAAACATGTTCCTTGTGGAAGTTTATAGCCCCACAGGTTATTAGGGACCGTTTTGGTTTTCTGTACTGTGTGGTTCTTTTCTGCTACAGGCTCTAAATAGTTTTTTTTCAATTCCTAATACTTCTTATTATACTGATTTCTTTAGGGTGAATAACCTTGAATTTATATACCTTATTTTCATCTTCGGTTTGGTTTTCTGTTTTTTTGGTACAGAATGATCATTGCTTTTATTAAACAGTTCAGTTGTTTTGGGTACAACAGCCAGGAGGGAATGGTGGAGATAGACCCATCATCACTGGAATATGTCAGTTTCCTTCATCTCCTATTTACTATACAGATCTGGGACTATTTTTACATGAATCCAGAGTCTCTGTGTTTTTTTTCTCATATGTAGTTAACAATCTGAATGACACGTTCTTTATAGTACCACAATAATTCCGTCCATTACATCACTTAATTTATGGGAGTGCTAACACCAAAATCGATAAACATTATTTCTGAAATGTCAAGAGTGTTAATGGTGTGATTAAAAAAGAAAAAGATTCTAAAATCTCTCTGCACAGAGCCTTTTGATATACTGTTGTTGAGGCGCACCTAACCAAAGCTGCGATATGGAAGACTTAAATCATTAAGACTCCGTCAACTTTAAAAATGTGTGTTGGAAGCTATTTTTAGCTGCATGAATCTTTTGTGCCATATTGTGGAATTCTGCTAGCAGAGAGAGGGAGAGACTACATGTCTCAGAGAAGATCGTCTCAGGTTGTTTTGAGACATATCAACAGTTGCTAAGGAACCGTCGCTAATGCTTCTGGGAAATTCTGTAATATTTCACTTAGAAATTGGGAGAAATTTCTATAAAGCAAAGCTTCTTAGACAAGGAAAGCATACGAAGGGTGATATTAGGGAACAGTTTCAAACTGGAAAAAGTATTTTAAAGTTTTCTAGAAGATTGAGTTTAAATGGGGTTTCATAGTACTGTAATCGCCTCTTACAGAATCCTGGAAGCTTTCATTTACATCTGATTTTAGAACAAGTAGCATTTTAAAATCTGGTCACATTTCAGTTTATTTTCTGTGATTGATGCTTTAAAATGGAGATTAGCACTTCTTTTCACACAGAGAATTAATTAGCATGCTAGGGTGGTTCCACTGATTCCCTTCTCTTTTAGTGAAAAGCTATATTAATAGTAAACATTTAATAGGCATTGACTGTTTACTAGGTCCTACAGAGACATCATGTTGGCGTGTAATGGTATTATAACCCCAATAGCCCTCTCTTATTAGTCACAAACTGGTTTTCCTAAGGCTCGTGTTGCTGGGAGTCAGGCCAGCAGCCTAACACCAGCTCAGCTGCACCATCCTGTGAGGACTGTCGGGCCAGTCACTGGAAACACCTTTATGTCGATTTGCTGTTGTCTACCTGGCCACAGAGACAAGGCTTGCCTCATAGTCATTACTAACATTACTTGTAGCCAAGCTGATTTTAACTGTACTATTTGAGCTACGCACTTTATTACTTCTGGGTTTATTATTAAAAACTGGGGAGGGAGTAGAAATGATTGATTTTTTCCTCTTTCTCTCTCATTTGCAAACATTAAATGAGCACCTATTATGAGCAAGTCACTGTGGTTAGGGCTGGGGATAGAACACAGTTAACAGACAGTCCTTGCCCTCTAAGAAGTTATATTCCGGTGGGGAGACAGCTCTGCAAATAAGCAATTACAAAATAGTAGGATAAGAGCCACCTTAAAGGTGTGTATGGAGCTAGGGAAGGAACAAGTGCTGTTTTCTGCTTGGGAGAATGACTAAAGGCCTCATGGATGGAGGAATTCTCCCACTGAATAGGAGTTAGTGGTTCACACACATGGGGCAGGGGCTAAGAGGGAGTGAGCAGTGTGTGCAGGGTCCCGAAGGCATGGCCAGGGAATGAACTCTACTCAGTCCTCATGCTGGTGCCTGGGAGCATGGGAGAAGGTCAGGGAGGGAGGACAGGTGGGCAGTGAATATGTCAGGTTTCAGTCTGAAATGTCGGTCAGTACTTGGCATGCTCGTGGCTGAAGAATGACCAGGCGCACCAAAGTTAGCCAAGCATGAAACGAGGTTTATTGAGGAGAGAAAGACTAGATTATAGAGCAAGAGCAAGATATAGGTTTACAGAGCCTGATGCATACGCCACAGATGACGACTGGACCCATCTTCGCAGCAAAGGGAGAGCCAAACGAAGGGCGCAAAAGAGGGGTTGGCTATGGTCTGCCTCTTATTTTATAGTGCCCAGACAGGGACCTCCCTCGTGGTTCAGAGGTCACCATGGAACCACTTTGATTGGACATTTGGGGGTCACATGACATGAGCCTTAACAATGCATGTGGGTTCTAGGTCACTTTCCAGATTTTATGGTACCCATGCTGCTTAGCCTGTGGGCTAGAGAGTCCTCTGCGTTCTTTCGCAGCTGGCTCGCCAAGCTCTGATTGGCAGATTCTTGGGTATTCCCTCCTCCCCCAGGTATGGAGAATTAGAATTGGGCAGGACCAAGATGGGGGCAACAGCACCCACTTTCGTCCCTAGGAGACCGGGAATCCCGCGCTATCTACCTAACAGACACATCACAGAAGGCTTTTATTATTATTATTATTATTATTATTATTATTATTATTATTATATATGCAGGGATTCTCACACTTCTTTTTAGACAGTAGAACCTCTGTTTTTTGGTAAGAAGACTACTGCAGTGGGCCAATAATAATAGGGATGGAGAAGAAGGAATAATATTAGGAAGAGAATAATATTAGGGGGGAAATAGGAGGAGGTAACAGTCTGTAAGATTTGGTAAAGGGACTGGGAGGGGATGGTACAGGTCGAGGCAATGTGTGATCTAAGCCTCCCCCAGCACACATAGCTTCTTCCCCTCGGGTTTCCATCTCCCTTATGGCCTCGCATATGCACCATGCTGTTTCCCAACTCCATGCCTTTGCTTCTGTGGTTCTCTGTCTGGAACACTCTTCCCACCTGGCGTGGTTATCCTTTCCCGCGAGCTGGCTCTCTTCGGGGCCCTGGTGATGCCTCTGCATTTCTGTTTGGCATGCCCTGCTGGAAACTAGTCAAGGATATCTCTGTCGCTGAAGTGCAGCCTCCTCTACAGTAGGGGCTAGATTTTGGTCTGTTTTGTGTAACATGCATAAGCAGCATATAACCTCTACATAAGTGAGGGCTAGTCAATGTTCATTGGTGTGAACGGATCTGACAGAGTTCTTGGAAAAAACTATGCATGTACATTTTTCATCTTCAGGTTGAAGATCAGGTACCAAGTGCAGTGATAATTTAAAAGACACTCAGATGTCAGATAATCACAGGGACAGGGCAACCCAGGCAACATGTCTTGGTGTTGCCCACCGTCTGTTCACTCTGAGGCTTTTCCAACAGCCCAGGGAATCCAACAGCCAAGGCAGCCCCAGGCCATTTGACAGGGCTCAGAATCCAGACTGTGGAGATGGTTCAAGGATGTGATGTTAGCAATGTAAGATGTAGACATGCAAAAATATATTTAGAAATAAGTAAAAATAATGATAGCAGTGAGCAAATGGTAAATATCAAATGAATGATTCAGACTGTCATATGCTGGAGGAATATAGTGAAAACACAAATGGCCAATAGCCTTTGAGTATATCATTAGCAAACTCAGCATTAATTCTGAGTCTGAAGCCCTGACTTTGCACCCTAATCAGAATATTAAGCAGAGAAACATTTTGCTAGTCTTTTAGTGAATGTGTTAACAGAAAATCTTGTATCAGAGTTGCATTAAAGGTCACGCTTGAAGTAGGCCAAAATGTGGTATTGATTAGTGCATTTCTTCCTATGTTAGAAAAACAGAAGTTAGAGAAAATGTCTGATGGTTTGAGAAATATCATTTCCCCAGTGTTATAGAAAAAGCAACAGCTTTCTTGGTGATTTTGTGCTTGTTTTAGCTGGAATGATACACTTAAGCAAATTATTGGTCATCACAAAGTCCGTAAAAATGTCATGGAACATATTTTGTTGTGAAGGTAAAAGTACCTTGTATATATGGAGGAAAACTCAATTATTAATACTAGACACCTACCTTTAGACCAACCCATTAAATAATGTATATGTGGAGTCAAGATAAATGTCTGATACCATTTTTCCTCTGCCTTGGCAAGACAGGGTATAGTTTGTGATACACAAACTTCCCAATTTAAAAATGGAACTAAAAAAATGAGAAGTAGTATAACATAATGGTTAAGAGCGTCTGATTTACAGCCAAACTGCCTGGATCAAATGCTGCCTTTTCCAAATTAGTTGTGAAAAACTAGAGCAAGGTACTGAGCCTTTCTGTGCCTCAGTTTTCTCATCTGTAAAGTGGTAAGACTAGTAGTACATACTTCATGAGGTTGTTACATGAATCAAATACAATAAATAAATATAAACTGTTTAGAGTTGGTCCTAGCACATAGTATGCTAGCACACAATAAATATTAGTTATTACTATTATTAATGATCTTATCTCAAGTTGATAATAAGTGTAGTCTCCATTAATTTATTCACCAAATTCAAATTAACACTACTGTGTGGCCAATAGAAGATACAAGCTCAAGTAATAAACAATATTATATTAAAATGGAGATAGATTCATATTTTTTTGCCATCAAACAGTCATGGTTTGGTAGACCATCTGGTAGTGATTATAGCTTTATGGAAATCTGCCACTGAGGTAAATAGCTACCAACATGAAGATTGCCCCAGGTTCAGGAAAGTAGAAGACATTCTTCAGGATTTCAAAGGCACATCAACTGTGCGGTCGCACAGACATGAGTGGAACCGTACATGCCAGGATAACAATCAGGGCATATTGTTCTTTCAGGTTTCGAAGAAAACAAGCATCATACTGAAGAAATTTAGTCACACTATCCCTGATACAGTCCTAAGAATAGCGTTGTAATTTGTATGCCATATACTTGTTTTTAACAAGGCATTTAATTCTGTTAGGCAAGTTGGTAGGTTAGAAAATCCTGCAAAGACAGGCAGCCTGGGGAAGTTTGTAAGCAACATTTGTTTACTCTGTGAGAAAATGATGGTGAGAGTTATAGATGCAGACGAGAGATAGCATATGCATTTACAGTGACTAATAGCACCAAACAAAGCTGCATTCCTATACCATTATCATTTGCTGTGTGTTTTTTTGTTTGTTTTAAGATGCCCTTTGTTGCCTTCAAAGATTGTGATTCAGGTATTAACATGAAGGTTAGGTCAGATAAGAATGCATGCAATCTATACTGTATCTAGGCAAAAGCAAATGATTATTTAGAATATAAACAATCTTATTACATATTGTCCGTGTGCCAGTGTCTGCACACTTGCGGCTCATAGTCAGAATGATGAATAATAGTGGTTAGGTTGGTTTGCTAAGTTGTGCATCACTTTGGTCATATTATCAATCCCTAAGCAGAGAAAGACTCTCTGAAATTTCTATGGATCACTCCTGAAAGTTAGAGATAAGTTTCATCACTCAGTGGCATCATCTCTTGCAATCAATCAGCAATAACCAACAAATAGAGATTTAGTGGTGGTGTGTATAAAAGGCACTGTGTGAAACAGCGCTGTTCAGGAAACAGAAATCTGTATAGCATGGTCTCCTTTCTCCAAAGATGGGGCGATAATGCATAGATTACATAGAAGAATTAATCAGTAATAATAAGTCATATAATAAGACAACCTTTATAGTCTTATATAGGTGCTACAGGCAGTATATGATAAAGTGCCAAGTCACTGATAGAGGTTATAAGAAGAGAGTTTATTTATTATGAGCTGAAATGATTCTAGAAAGCTTGAGAGAGAGAGAAAGAGAGATGGGAGAGAGAGACTGGAAAGCTTGATACTATCTTAGAATATTTGGTAGAGGGGGGAAAGATATAAAGGAGTATTCCAGATGGGGGGACCAGCACAGAGGCATGGAAACACTAGGTATACTGGGAGTAGAAAGCAAACCGGAATAACAGGAGTATAGAGCCAGGCATCTAAAACTGGGAACTGCATATCCTTGAGACGTGCAGCAGTCGGTCAGCGTGTGACAGGACACGGCGACTATGGCTAGATGGACTATGAGCAGCACAAGCATCTTTGTTGTCACGTTCACTGCTTTGTATTTAAGGCTTAGAATAGTCCCTGGCACACGGTGGGTGCTCAATGAAGCTTTCACTCTTTTCTGTGTTTAGCAGTGCTCCGATAGATGATAAGGCTGGAAAAATAGTTGGTGCCAGCTAGTAGGGAAATCAAACAGAGGGCCATGCAGTTTAAACTTTATTATGTATTTGGGTTTCTCACCTAGGGCTCACAAATCCCCAGGCTTCAGGGACTATGTGAACCCCGTGGAGCATGGGCAAAAGCCTGTGTGCATTCTGCGTTATTCTGGGGTCCGTAGCTCTCATTGGATATTGAAAGGGATCCATGCCCCACAAAGGTTAAGCTTTACTTGATGAGCCAAGGGGTAATTAGGAATAATTTTGATAATTTTGAACAAGAGAGTGACATCAAATTGGTAATTGGGGCTGTGAATCAGGTATGCACGTGCAGGTTACAGGAGAGAACAGCAAGAATGAGGCAAAGAAAAGCCAGAAGGAGGCTCCGGCAGGCTGGAGGGAGAGAGATGGTGTGGGAGCCGGGTAGTGGGACTGACTGTCTTCAAGGAGAGAGAAAGGAGGGTGTTTAAAGGAAAGCTGTGTTGTCGGTGGGGGAATACTGAGAAAATGCTTGGGGAGAAGTTGAGGGGGGGGGGAATGAGGGGCTGTGAAAGTAGAATCAGTTTCCAAAGAAACCCATCAGTCAACATTTATTAATTCAAGTCTCTTAAGTCTTCACCACTTTAATGTCGGACTTTCATGTAAGGACACTATTGCTGTCACAAGGGGAAGTCAGACCTTCCTTGAAAGGCCTAATTGGAAAAATTGGGACATCTGCCCCCATATATTAAAAATAAGGACATCTGTTAATTGTAAACTGCAAACTTACATGAATGCTGAAATTAAATTAGTTTCTTTGAAAATTATGATTTTATAGTTAAATTTGTGGAAGTTGAAATTTCTTCACATATTTTTGGCACCCTTGTTTTGTAGGTATTTAGTCGACCAATAGCATAATTAAGCCCTCGTACTCTCTCAAGGTAACACACTCCCAAGTGAAGAAATTTCAAGTTTTGTGGGTGTTCCAGAAATGGTTAAAGCCCCTCATTGTGTCAGTGAAAATTAGTTTGGGTTAATTATATTTAATGAAAGAGAAAAATAACTAGTGCCAGTTGACTGTGTAGTCAAAAAAATCTTACACCTTCCCCTCAGGTAAGACAATGATTTGAGGACCAGTAAGTAAATTAGGAGAATGCTCACATTTGCCCTTGATCACCTGAGCCAGTAGAGAAAATGAACTCCCTGGGTTCTAAGTTAACTCCACCCAGCTGTTTGCAGATCGTCACATGTGGAGAGCAGAATTCAGTGGGGAACTGTGGAAAGGAGATACTATCTTACAAGGTAAAAGCACTTTGCTTTCCAAGCAGATTCCAAGTTAATCCAGCTGCTGCTGCTTTGGCAAGCCACAAAAGGTCTCAAAATAAAAATGGTCTTGGCCCCATTGTCTGATAGAGAATATGGCTGGAGCGGAGCTGCTTGGTATGGCCTCTGCTGCCTTAGCCTATGCCAGAGCCCTTCACAGCCAGCCTGGTGCCTTCCTTGCCTGTTTGCACTGTGGCAGGTATTCTAAGGAGTGTCTCAAGGCACCTACCGGGTGATGGATGGCTCTCTGGCGGTCTCTGGTGGTGAACATTATATATGTTTCTAGAGGGAACAGAAGAATACTTGATTCTATTAGAGCAAATGCAAAAACAAACATTTGAACAAATATACTAAAATTCCCTAGCATGAACCTAAGTTCGATACTAACCTCTAGCTATGACTCAGAAGGATTACTACTATATATTGTTTATATGTAACATAGAGTAGCATTTTAGAGTGAGTTATCCATATAGTATTTAAATTTCTATCCTTAGGTGGAGAAAGAGGAAGAATTTATGCCTTTAAAGTCAGTTCATATTTATTCTCATCCCTCCCACCCCCCACCACCACCAGTTCCCCAAAACTCACATTTCTCTAATGGTTTTTTCTAACAGACAATTCCCAAGATGTGTCTGTGTGCATGTTTGTGGACATATATAATTGTGTTAACTTCTTGATTGCCAGCTCTCTGTAGATCTGAACATTAAACCTTTTAATTATCACAGTTATAAATGTCCATATTAGCAACTTGCTATTTTGTTCTAGTAAGTGAGTTGGAGATACCGAGTTGTTATTTTAAAGACAGCTGGTGTATATGCCTCAACACATACATTTCCACACTGCATGCTACATGAGAGTTCTTTTTACTTCTTCTCTTTTTCTTTTTAATTCTTGGTAGACCATGTATAATCAGTGAAATAAACATCGTCTATTAGTCAGTTCAGTCTTCCCTGAAGTATTAGTATTCTAGACAATCCTATTACCAAAGCATTATTTCGATACTTTATTAAAAGTCCTACAGCTCTAGCTTTGCTATACTCAAACACAGCTTTATGCAATTAGGATTATAATGGAAGCTTTATTACAATGATACATAACTTGTATCATCCTAATAAAAGTTCCTGTACATAGCAATGCTTTAATAACATTGTTTCTGTAACAGTGATTCCTTAGTAATGGAGCTTCTCGTGGCAACTTCATTATTAGGAAATGATTTCAGTAATAGAAATGCAAATAAAGATTTTGAAAGGAGCATTTTATGCATGGCCCTATTATACTGACCTGGTATCTTTTCATGCATTACATCTAATCATTATAAACCTACCATGTAGATTATAGTTATGCTTATTATTGTCCTGTTACATTTTAACATTTGTGTCCTTCCAAATTATTGAAATTAACTGCCATTTTAAAATAAAATTCAAGGGTTAAAATAATTTAAATTTTAATTAAATTTTGTTCCTAAAGCATTAAAAATGTTTTACAAAACCTCTAATTTTTATTGTGTTAGGAATTGAGTGGACCAATGGCATTCAAGCTAGAGTATATGTACCTTTAGGTGTTCATGAAGACTTTTTAGAGACAGGGTCTCACTCTTTTGGAGTGCAGTGGCATCAGCATAGCTCGCAGCAACCTCAAACTCCTGGGCTCAAATGATCCTCCTACCTCAGCCTCCCAAGTGGCTGGGACTACAGGTGTGTACCACCGTGCCCGGCTAATTTTTATTTACTTATTTTGTAGAGACAGGGGTCTTGAACTCCTGACCTCAAGCGATACTCCTGCCTCAGCCTCCCAAAGTGCTAGGATTACAGATGTGAGCCAACTGCTTGGCCTGGATCTTCTACTTCTATATGCACCCTGTCATGAAATCCACCTGTTTGAGAAGGCACTTGTGGTTGAGATTTTCCTTTTTCACCTTCCCATTTTGCCTTTCTCCCAGCGTACAAAAGAAAGACACATCTCACATCCATCCCTTACCATGACATATTGCTTAACCTGAGCACTGAACAAAGGAGCAATTTGACAATCCCTTTACTGAAGGCATCCCCAGGCCCCAATCCATATTTTTAAGTCAGAATATGTAGAGTAGTGATTAAGTGCCTGAGCTGTGGACCAGAGAATCTGTGTGTAAATCCAGGTTCTGCAACTTACTAGCTATGTGACCTTGAAGAGTCATTTCAGCTTTCTCTACCTAGTGTCTGCTTCTAAATATGAGGATAATAATAATATGGTATTATGAGGGTTAAATTGATTCATGCACATATGAAAAAAGTACGTACTACGTAAAAAGTATATGCTATATAATGCTATTAACTATTGATTTCCAAAAATATTTTACTTTATATGTTTATTAGTTTATCAAATTTTATAATATTTTTATGTTGTTTGGATCAACTGAGAACTAGCAATAATTATAATGACAACTCAATCAGACATCCAAGTTAACACTTAGAACAAAATGGTCACAGGAAATTTTAAAACATAAACTCCTTTATATATTTTTTGTTACAAGATGATCAATAAAAAGCTTTTAAGTATAAAATATACATTAGGATAAAGTTCTTTGAGAGAAGCAGAATGGGGATATGAATTCAAGGAGAAAAATGTAAAATGTCTAATTGTTCATATATTTTTAAAATGAATGATGGTTGGTATTTATGTTCAATTGAATGCATTTAAAAGAGTGATGTAATAGTTGTACTTAAAATTGTCAATATGTACAATGCACTGCAACTGTTTAATGAAGAACTTTAGAGGTCAACTTCTGTGCCTTGGAGTATATAGATATGTATTTTTAAAATGTAGGTGTATGCAACAAGTTCAAAGACATTGGAGTAAAACACTGATTTATGGGAATAAAGTGTAAGTGAAAGTAAAGGTATAAAATTATCGTTATAATGTATGTTTTTCTGAGTACTGGCTATGCTTAAGAACAATATCTTCCTTATCAAGTTGGTAAACTAAGTATATTATAGAAGTCTGAAGTTCCCTTGCAGAAAGTTGGTTTGTCTCTGTGTGGACTAATTAAACTGAAATATCTCCAGTTTCACAGAAGTCAGTGCCTAAAAACACATGTACTTCCAGGTGGAGTGGCTCATGCCTGTAGTCCCAATTACTCGGGAGGCTGAGGCAGGAGGATCACTTGAGTCCAGGAGTTCAAGGCTGCAGTGAACTATGATTGTGCCAGTGTACTTTAGCCTGATGACAGAGTGAGACCCTGACTCTAAACAAACAAACAAACAAACAAAGTACTCCTAAGTTGATTAGCAATTCCTGGGAGAAAGCCCTTGCCTTTGACTTTGAAGGGGGTGCTGGGAATGTCCTTCGAACTGTGTGTGGAAGGGGGCCCTCTGTGAGGGGATCCCTCCCCTGAGGCAGGAACAGAGAGACTGGACTGTTTGGATGGATGCTCTGAGTCAGTTTCACTTCATGCTGGAGGATGGCAGCTGTTGCTACTACTGGAGGAGCCCTAGCTAGGACAAGAAAGAATAAATAGGCCTCTTAGGAGGAACGTGCTAGAAATGAACTATTTTCTACTTAAAAAAAAAGTGTTGAAGAAAATATGCAGGCCCTAAGGTGTGTTTACTGCTGATTATATGAGTTTGACATGCACAGTTTTGACTTCATCTTTGCTTCATGCCATGCTTCAAGTTGAATGTTTGGATGCCACTTTCTTATTAGACTAGTTTCATGTCAGCATATCCGTAGTTGTAACTGTAATGGGTGTACAATTTTATGTGCTGGTTTTTACACTTGTTGTTTTTCAGACCCTATCCAAGGAAAATGGAGCTTTTTGGAGGAGTGATAATGTTAATACTGTAGCCATATTTATACCAACTGGCACATAATCTGAGCAAGTTGATGAGCTTTAATTAATGTGACTTGCGATGGCCTATTTTCACGGCCCTTTGAGACCCAAGCACTGTCAGCTGACTATACTATGCCATTTCATAGAAAAGACTTAAGCATCCGTGGGTTTTGGTGTCCGTGGGGAGTACTGGAACCGATTCCTGTGGATACCAAAGGACAATTGTACCAGTTTCTTGGAGACACTTCAGACAATGCAGGCCTGCTCTTAGAGATAGGGGCCTTGGTCTGAAAAGTTGCTAACCCTTGCCCTGGCCAAGCTGGAAAAGCGTCTTCCAGGGACATAGTGTGTTTATAAGCATTTGAGAAAGTCACCCAACCCCACTCTGAGCCCTAACCCTCTCCATAGTTCCCCTGCGTCAGGTCAGTAATTCCCAAGACTTGCATCCTGTGGCCACGTCATAAGTGGCATAAAGCCTAAGCTAGTTGCCTAGAGTCCTTACAGCACCTATGTAGGGTTTTGGTGAAGTATTTCAAAGGAGGGTTCAGTTCTTACATTAAGACAGTGAGGGATGAGTAAAGCAGGTTATAGTGGTGGCAATATAAATTAATCTTTTTGGAGGAAAATATGATAATGTAGATCAGTAGTCATATAAATATTCCCACTTTTTTTACTCATTCTGGAAATTTGATTATAAGGAAATAATAAGGAAGAATATATAATATACATGCATAATTTATAATAGTATAAAACTGGAAAATGATCAAAATGTCTAACAGTAGAACAATGCTAAAATCCATTATGACTTATTAGCCAGATGGAAAATTATGTAGCTAAAAAGAAAGTTATAAGGATTCTGCAAAATATAGAAAAGTATATATGAAATAATGTTACCAGGTAAGAGGAAAAATTGAACCACAGGATTATGTATTCACTGTGTACGTAACTATAATACATAGATATCAATACAATTTGAGAAGAAATCAACCTTTAAGAGGAAGGGGGAAAGAGCTCAGGTATGACCCCGTGTGAAGCAGTCGTGAGCTTTATTGAACATTGCTGGTCTGAACAGCCAGAGCTCAACCTTGAATTTCATCTAATGGAGTTCATGTGGAAAGCCTGTGTCTTTCCTGATGTTAGTTTTCTTTCTGGGTCTTAGACTCTCTTTTTAGGTCCTAGACTTTCTTGTCCAGAAAATACCGAACTAGATCCAAACTATAAAAATCAATTCTTAAAATTCCGACAGAAGCTGGAGAAATGTAAGAAATTGATATGATCAGGAAATGGTATTAGACCATACATTTTTTAAATCTTGACATTATTAAGTTGCTTAAAACCTTAATAAAATATTTAGAAATAAGAAATTTCTATTTTTGCCCTTGTGTATCAGTTCATTCCTCTCTTTAATACTTGCTTTCAAAATACCAGAATACAAGTATTGTCTGGAAAGTTCTTATATTTACATATATAAAAGAATATGGTTTCTTAATATAGCCTATTAGTAGCATTGTTTTTTGTTACTGGTTTCAAATTATTAGTATTCCAGAAAGTGGAGGAAAAGATCTCATAGTTTTTATAGGTCAGATCTTTAACATTTTTTATTATTAGAAGGGTAATCACAGATTTTGTAATAGGTTTATCACATACAGGAATTTTCTTCTTGGAGTTTCTTTTGAGAGAGCTTCTAAAGAGAAAAACTAATTTTAGCTTAACAAAATCGCTGGGAAATCTGCTGGGGATAAAAGGAATCTTTTTGTTATCAAAGTTGGGTAAGAAGCAGGAAGGAAAAATATAACTGTTAGGAGCTATAGCTGTAAACCGGAGTGTTTTTATTAGATATTTACATTGATTATATTTATCTAAAGAGTAGTATTACGGTATTTTTAAAAATCATCTTGAAGGTTCATTGGTATGTTTTTCTGTTGCTTTAAAATTCTATTTGGCATCATTCTAAAAAGTAATGATACTAATAGACTGCTATTTTATTTTGTATTGCCTGTAAAATACTCCTCGTGTGATAGTTGCCAGACATTAGTATCTGGTTATCAATAAATTAGGCTTATTTTGTGAATTTGTTCTTGAAAATCCTTGAGTTTTCTGATTGCTGATTCACTGCAGTATTCACCAACATACCTAGCTCAAAAGCAATGTCCCTGTTTTAGCGTATATCTCAGAAATAGACTTAACAAGCCAAAATTGTCACCATTATGTAATGTAGTGGAAGGTGTCAACCCAAATAAATGACTGAGGCAAAAAATCTCAATCAATGGAGGTTTATTAAGCCAAGATTTTGAGGATGCACTCGGGGGAAAAAACAAGCTGCAGAGAAGATGTGTCTGTTTTTTTCTGAAGGGGAGGTTGGAACCTTCAGCATTTTAAAGGCACACAGAGAGAAGAAAAAAGGAGGGGGAAAGGGGGTGGGGGGAGGCCTGATGAGGTAGTGGCTACATTCTTGTGAGGCCCAAGAAATCTGCATTTTTACATAAAATAGGTGGGTAGGTGGAACAATGCCTGATTCTGTCTTGTCTCCAGTTCTGTTACCTGTAAGATAAACTCGTGATTCATTATTAGTGTGGAATCAGATGGGCTTTAGTTTTAGGTGCTAGACATAGTTACAATTTGCATGACCTTGCTTATGGGAGGTTAGCAAGAAATTTCCGTAATGAATTATCTGTGGGTCCAACTCTTCACAGGTGCCTGAGGCTGTGATTTTCGAAGTGAAGAATTAGTATTTGGAAATTGCAGGCTTCCAATTGTTTTATTTTAAGATATGAATAGAATAAATATACTGTGAAAATAAAATTTAAAAGCTGTTGAAACCCCTAAAACACTTTAAGCCTGGAGAGAGATGTGACTTTGATCTGAGTCAGGTAGCATGGTTTGCAATGTTGCTTTTTAGATTATTAGTTTAACTCTTCCTCATTGTTCTTGCTCTGTAAATGACTAGGAAAAACCAGACACCAGATCCCCCCTTCCAATCACCGAGCTTTATTATAGGTTAGCTGCCTCCTAAATTGTCTTGGACCTAACTCAGACCAGATGGGCCCTAAACAGGGACCCCATGACAGTGACATCTTCAGTGTGGAATGTTAAATATACCTTTCCCCAAAGAAAAAGACCACCTCGACCAATCAGATCATTATAACTATGCGTTAAGCCTCACAGAAAGCTGTTGAAATTCTGTTAAACTTTCCTGAGCTTGTCTATATAAACCATCCCAAATTTCTGTGCTTTCGAACACTGACTTCCACTCTTTGGATTCTCTGCTTCCCAAGCAGGCTGTCCTCAATCTTTGTGCCTGATTAAACTCTTTTTAAACTAGATTCTGACCTTTTTGATTATTTTAGGTTGATAATATCACCTGAAAGTTGTTTCATGCTGAAGTTCTTCTGTATTTAGTCTTAACAGGCTTGGCATTGGAAAGAGTAAATTCTATTCTTAAATCCGGACGTGAGTCTTGGCTCTATCACTTATGAGTTCCATAACCTTGGATAAGCCACTTCTCTGAACAAATTTCTACAAAATGTGAAGACCAATACCTACTTTATATTGTGAAAATTAAAGTAGATAATAAATGTTAATGCATAACTTTGATTTCTTCTTTTTCTTAATCCCAATCTAATAGCTACACCTGCTATTTCTGTTAGGTAGCTATCGAGGGATTCTGGGTCTCCTAGGGACGAAAGCAGGTGTTGCTGTGATTCACCCCCGCCCCCCCCACCAATAGGCTTTCAGAGAGGCTCATGGGAGATCCGCATGCACAGTAAGATTCAGGTCATGCAGCTCCCAACTGTCCAATCAAAGTGGTTCCATGGTGACCCCTGAACCACGAGGGAGGTCCCAATCCAGGCACTATAAAACAACACACAGACCATAACCAGGCCCTTTTTGTGCCCTTCCTTTTGCTCTCCCTTTGCTGTGACAGTGGGTCCGGTCGTCATCCGTGGCATATATACCATGCTCTGTAAACCCATATCTTGCCCTTGCTCCATAATCCTATCTTTCTCTCCTCAATGAACCTCATTTTTGTGCTTGCCTTACTTTGGGGGTCTGGTCATTCTGACCATAAGTACGTCAAGAACCGACATTTCAGACTAAAACCTCAGGAGCTGACCACAGATTTGAAGTGGGTCCCGGGATTCTGCGTGGTGGAAGGTCCTGGGATCACACCGTGAGAAGCCCGCTCTGCTTTTAGATTCCTCACTCCTCCTGAGACTTTGTCTCACTGTTTTCTTCTGTTTCTTCATCTTTAATCTGACATCCTCCTTGGGATTTTTCTCTTACAGCTTCAGATGAGGTTCTTTATTCTCAAAACAAACAAACAAAAGAAGTGCTTTTTCCTTTGACATGGAGAAAAATAGTTGGAATCTTCCATTCTCTACTGCACACTGTGCTGTCACCAACTGAACGAAGGTTCTTCTGTCCACCCCCTCCCCCGGGCTTAGACTAGAGAGAGAGAAACTGAGAGTGTCCTCCACTGACAGCACCTCCCATCCGGTATTTTTAAAAAATGGATATTTTTACCAGAACAGAACATTTTAATAAAAACGTTGATATAGAACATAATAAGGCTTTTAAACAGAGACTCAGAGTCCTTTTTGTCTTCATTTAAATCTGTTTTATTTTTCTTTCTGTGATGCTATATGAAATCTCATCAATACACAAAATCATTCCAAGCCTCAGAGTTTCTCATTTTCTCTGGATGAGAGCTTTGATTAGCTTTTTACAAGTTCTTCATTAGTAATTGGCTTGCTTTTTTTTGTTTTTGTTTTTAGCTGTTGTCTCTAATAAGTGTATGTTCCATCAAAGAATTCTTTGAGGATGGTCCGAAAGATGCTACTCTGTGTTATGCTACAGAATATCACCATTTAAGACTCTTTATAAAATGCAACAAGTGCTATTAGGATTAAATTCTTCTTCTTGATGCTGGTGGCTGGGGTGCGTTGTTCAGTCTTACCATCATGCCTGACCTAGTTGTGCAGCCGTGACTGTTTAATTAATAGACATTTACATAAGCTCTTTTTTCCCCCAGCAAGCTTTATAATGGTCTTGCTGGTTATCTTCTTTTCACCCTGTGAAGTATCAGCAGTACTATTTCCATTTTGCATATCAAAATACAGAGAGATTAAATTATGTACAACAAATTGATAACTGAATAAGTTTGGGAACTCAGAGTTCTGGCATATTAATAGTGTTGCTTAAAGCAACAACCCATATAGACTCTATAAATATACGCAGACTCTGCTCTCTAATCCAGGAATTGGAGTTGGGACTGTCAGAAGCCCAGGGAGGAAGCCCTATGTAGATTTCTGCAGGGGTGGGAGAATTACTTTCTGAGCCCTTTTTTGGTGCCATGAAAGGAAAGTTTTGTTAGTAGAGGAGGTGGTATCTGAGAATTATTGCTTTGCTGTCTGTAATTTTTAATAAAAATCCTAGTAAGCCTGGTGACGTCTGTGTAGCATATGAATTTGACAAATTGTTTTTTGATTTTCTTTTTTTTTTGAAACCACCTTCACAAATACCATTGTTTAATTTCTTTCTAATTAACTGACCACAAAATGTTGCAAGGTGTAGCCGGAGCAAAGTGTGGTTCACTTGGCTTCTCCTGCTTGTCACAGAACGGAGGAGAAACTTGCTGACCTTTCTGGGTACTTGAGTGAGACTTTCTTTCTTTCTCACATATTTTTTCCCTTAATATATTTTCACTGTCTTTCTGTCTCTATCCTCACATATCCATAAGGGATAAAAATCTGGACTGGGATTATTCCTTTTCCCCTTTTTTCTTCTTTTTTCAAAACTATAAAATAGGATTATTTGCCATTCGAACCTTGCCTCTTTGTCTTGTATAGGTATTGATTACTTCGAGGGAGTTCTTGGACCATGAAAGGATTGACTCAATCATTTAACACCATTACTAACAAAACAAAACAAGCAAGAATAGACAATTTTTCTTCTCCAGATTTACCAACTTCTAGGTTTTAGCTAAAAAGTGGAAGTTGGTATGTCTCTCACTTAACTCCTTTCCCATTAATCTTGGAGTAGACTGTTTCTGGCTGAAATTCTATAGTCACACTCTTCTCCTGCTCCGAATCTTGCCCATTTTTAATGATCTGGACCAGATTAAATACCACATCTCCAAGAAGTCTTTGCTGACCCCATCTCCCAGTCAGCAGTGACCTCTCTTTTCTTTGAATCCCATATACCTGGATTTGTAGCCTTTGAGTGGCCAGGATCACAGTCTATTGCATATTATAGTGATTTCTGTAACCCTAGAATTGCAGATGCCCTAACGCGGAGCATAGAGAGAGGAAAGGAGATGGATTCAGAGTCTCTCGCATCTCATGAAAATATACACCCTGGTATACTGTCTGACGTTTCTAACTGTAGAGCACTCAATACAGAGTTACAGAAACTGCACAACTGAAACCACACAGCAAGCTTTAGATCTGCAGTGTGAAAATAGTAATTGCGTCCCAGGAATCCATTCACGGTACTCTCACCAGGAGTGTCATGCCAGGGATGAGAGGTCTTTCCAACCATGGAGCCTCAGGCCTGGGCCACCTCTGCATCATGATTTTCCTTTAGTTGACTGGTGAGCCCCTGTCTGGCCCTCAGGCACCTCAGGCCTTCCTCAGGACACCTCCATCTTACAGTGAGCGGGGAGTACCTCATTCTTTGCTAGTGCCACTGTGATCCCTACACAGTTTTTTCTGGAATCATGAAGTCTCTCCATACCTTCCATCTAAATGCTGAAAAAAATCCCTCCCACAGAGAATATTTCTTACTAGCTTTTCTTGTTACTAGTCACAAGTCCTATCACTCACCCCCATCATGGGCCAGGTGAAACTGCTGTTCTCCCTAGGGATCTGCTTTTCCATTCCTTTAGAAATCCTAAGGGGTGGGGAGTGAGTAATAACAAACTTATTTCACCGTTAGGACTCTTTCCCCTAGAGGTACAATCCAGGACTCTTAGTAGTGGGGTACAACTGTACTGTAAACCCGGAAGTTGAGATAATGGGATGCTATTTTATATCTTTCTAGCACCCAAAACTAGAATGTAAACTCTATGAAAGGAGCTTTTGCTTCTGTCTTTAGTATGCTAATATCTCTGATACCTAGAACAGTGCCTAGCACACAGAACATACTTCATAAATATTTCTTGAATAAATGGATAGGTGGGTGGTTGGATAGATGAATGAAGGTTTAGCATGGGGTCTTACCCACAGTAGGTATTCAGTCATGTTTATTGAAGGCGTGAGTAAAAAACACATGGAGTAATAAAGGTGTGAGTAAAATAGGAAGGTGTGAGTTTATTATGTATTTTGGTAGTATTTGAGTCTGCTTCTTGATCTGGGTAACATACCTTAGAGGGATACCGTGGTATGGCAGGAGGTAGGCTAACTCATAGAATTAGAATATGCATCTTGGTGCATCAATTTTTCCTCAATGTTAAAATAAGATACTATTTTTTAATGTGGAAACCAATAGATAGATTTTAGAATATATTACATAATTGCAATATATTCTAAAGTTTTTAAATTACAAGTGGAGAATTATTCGTAACCATGGCCTCAAACCCTCTCCTTTGCTCTTGGATATACTTTGGAAGAAATATTTGAGAAAACAGCTATTGTTGTTTTTATTTCATCTGGGGACTCCTATAAATGTACAGGAAGTGCTGTCCCTGGCTTTGTGTCGAGGAGAGAGAATGGTTCTGTCCCTCTCATGTCCTTACAGTGGCATAGGAACTACTGGTCCCTTCCACATGAATATGCCTCTTTATAAAGCAGGCTACACGTGCCAGTAATCATTTACTTTGGCACAATAGGCTGCCTTTGTCTATGTATTACTTCCGCAAATATTTATTGAGTACCTCCTAGACGAAATGCCCTGATCTGGATGCTGAGATTAAAATAGAATCAGAATACTTCTTCCGCCTTCAAGGAATTACGGAGTAGTAGAGGAAGACTCCTATAAACAGCCAATTGTCCATACCCAGTAGTGTGGAATTAACAGTGGGCTTAGGCATGGGTACAGTGGGAACACAGACAGGGAGCTGATTGGTTCAGAATCGGCGTAGAAGAAAGCTGAGATCTGTAGGAGAGAAATGGGCATTAGTGGTGAAGGAGGGTGAGAGGGTGTTCCAGGCAGAGAGAATAGCGTGTATTAATGCAAAAGCCTGTAGGTAAGAAAGAAGAGTGTGTTTGGGGAACGGCAAGTAGTTTAATGGTAAACGATAGGTACATATTGGGTAAAAAGCTTCTGCACAGCAAAGGAAACAGTTAACAGAGTGAAGAGACAACCTATAGAATGGGAGAAAATGTTTGCAAACTATTCAGTTGACAAGGGATTAATAACTAGTATATATAAGGAACTCAAACAACTTAATAGCAAAAAAAGATCTGATTAAAAAATGGGCAAAATATCTGAATAGATATTCTCAAAAGAAGACACACAAACGACCAACAGATATATGAAAAAATGCTCAATATCGCTAATCATCAGAAAAATACAAATCAAAACCACAATGAGATATCATCTTACTCCAGTTAAAATATTATCAAAAAGATAGAAAATAATAAATGCTGGTGAAAGGGGAATGCCTGTGCACTGTTGGTGGGAATGTAAAGTAGTACAGCCACTATGGAAAACAGAATGGAAGTTTCTCAAAAAACTAAAAATAGAAATACCATATGATACAGCAATGCTACTGCTGGGTATATATCCAAAAGAAAGGAAATCAGTATATCGAAGAGATATTTTCACTGCCATGTTTATTGCAG
>RJWJ010017450.1:0-32976 GCA_004363605.1 Indri indri
ATTAAAAATTCAATATTATAAATTCTAAATATTTTCATTTTAAATTTTAATGATACATTTAATAAGGGAAAAATAAGTTGCTAAGAGAGAAAATTACAAAAGAAATGCCTCTATAATCGTTTCAGTTTTTTTATTGTGGTAAAATATACACAAAATAGATTTAACAATTTTTAAGTGTACAATTCAGTGGCGTTAAGTTCGGTCACATTATTGTGCAACTGCCATCAATGCTATCAATTTCCAAAAATTTTCGTTATCACAAACTGAAATTCTGTACCCATTAAATAATAAATTTTCATTTTCTTCTCCCCCCAGGTCCCTGCAACCATTATTCTACTTTCTGTTTCTCTTTACATTATATAAGTGGAATACTTGACATTTTGTATATGATTTATTTTGCTAAGCAAAATATTTCAATGTTCATCCATGTTGTAGCACAGATCAGCAGATCATTCCTGTTTAGGGCTGCATAATATTCCATTTTATGTATATTCAACATTTTGTTTATCCATTCATCCGTTGGTAGACATTTGGGTTCCTTTCACCTTTTGGCCATAATGAATCTGCTATGAACATTGGTATACGAATATCTATTCATGTCTCTGCTTTCAATTATTTTGGGTACATATGCAGAAGTGAAATTGGTGGATCCTATAGTAATTCTATGTTTAGACTTTTGAGAAACTGACATGCCGTTATCTACCGCTGCTATTTTTAAGCAAAACATAAAATGCGCAAAAGGAAGGTCAATTGAGGAGTTGGTTAGATAGTGATGGGGGGCGGGGGCAGTGGGTGTAGTATATGGCAGGGAAGAGAAATTTTGAAACAAAGGGAATATCATGACACAGAGGCCCTGTGGCCGGACTGACCAATTCTCAAGTCTGTAAGGAGAACAGTATGTTGTTGCGCATCGACAGGGGAAAGTGGGTGGGTTCGAGATGAGATGCAGATCTAGGAAGGGGCCAGATCAGACAAGGTCATGTACACTACTGCAGTGTGTTTGCATTTTATTCTATATACAAAGAAAATTCACTGAAGGATTTTTCAAGTAAAACTATCCTATGTCTTACCTTTTATCAAATGAAAAATAGACAGGAGTAAGACTAGAGCATATGAAGTGAGACCTGTTAGGAGGCTATTACTTCTGTGCTCCAGGTGTGGCTTTTATTACTGCTCTGCATGAGGAAGGAGGATGGAGTGTGTGCTTTAGACATGGGGAACATGGTGATGAATCCAGTGCAGGAAGTTTAGGAGATGAGAGACGGAGAGGTTCCAGGAAACACTTCCAGGTTTCTATTTGTAACAAACGAATGATGGTGGCACCATATATATACATGCAGAAGAGATTGCAGAGAAACATATTGGTTTGGGAAATTTCAAATTTGAAGCACCTATTAGATATCAAAATTCTATCATTTAAAAAATACTTTCCTTAACCTTAGTGCTATTTTGAAAATAACTTTTAAAAAGATATCTTTGAAAATTATTTTTTTTAGATTCCTCTTGACCTGGAGAGAGAGATAGTGACCCTATAGACTAAGATTTTTTTTTGTTGTTCATTTTATTCTAGAAGTCAAAGATAGCTGCATTATTAAAAGAAAACAAAATAACAAAATTCACATGAAGCCTTCTTTCAGCAATCACTTTATTTCACAGAGACATTAAAATTTATTATTTACAATTATCTGTTAAATTTACCCTATATAATTTGTCAAAACTTGTCACTCAAGCAAAATATGTACTACCTTTCCAAAATAGTACAAAATGCTCTGACTGTACAAGGCTAATTTATTGTATAAATCTGAAATCTCACAACTGACTTCATTTTACAGATGCTATTTCAATTTTATTGTTGTCTTCCTTAGCAGAATTTTCTCTTTGTGTAGCAATTTAGTCATTACTATTGTTTGGTTGGATTTCATGAAGTCTTTTTTTTTTTTTTCCTTTCCCACATGAATAGAAGTGTCCTGGCAATGGAAATCTATTTGTCATCCATTGTTAGGACTTTAAAACTGCTGTCACTTGGCCACTTATAATCTTAGTGTGCTTGCAATTTTATTGGTTTTATGCCACCTCATAACCACCTCCTTGCCTTTGATATTTTACAGTATAATTATGTAATCAGATAATTCTACCTCATGCATTTCTTCTAGAATATATTTCCAAATAAAATATATACCCTAGCTCAGAAAGGCTTTAAATAAGCCCCAAATATGCCATAGTTCTACTGAGGTGATTCTTGAAGAAAAAATAGTCTACATTTAGTAATTTATGTGCCTTGTTATCATTATCAGAAAGATTAGAAAAAGTTTAATTGACATTCTGCCAGTATGATACCAAGGGAAATTATCACTTTGAATTTAAATCTGTGACTTTTTTTTAGATTTAGGTGGTTCTATGAGTCTATCGTGGTTTATTATGTTTTCTTTCAACTATTCATTAGTCAAGAGCAAAAGAAAGCTTTTCTATGAAAAAAACATAGAACAAGGAGAGGAAAAGAGAAATAAGGAGGAGGAAGAAGACAGGATAACTTTAATGAAATTTGACATTTAGTCATATTAAACTGTTTTCACTGGTTATAAATATAATATATAATTATTTTCATAATAATATATAATTATTTTAGAAAAAACAGGAAATGAAAAAGAAAACAGAAGAAGGTAATGCCACTGGTAATCCATCTAACAAGAAGTAAACACTGTTTACATATTAATGTGTTATACATATTAATGTATCCACCATTTTATATATAATAAGGATCCAGCTGATTTTTTTATTTGCCTTTTTTCTCATTGGAGATCCAATAACAACTTTAAAAAGGAAGGAATAATAATATAAACTGCTTTCAAACACTCTTTCATTCAGCTTAGGAATATATTGTATTCGTCCATTTTTGACAAATCTGCATTGTAAAGCTTGTCGATCTTGTTCATTGCCATATAATTTGTACTCTTTGCATTTACCTGTACAATTGGCATGCTTACACTGACATATTTTAGGTATTGAGTGTACAAGGAAGACCCACTTGAGATAGTAATAAAGGGACAAGAGTGGCCGCAATGATCCTATGTCTAGACTAAGTGGCTGGGCAATGAGAGTCTTCTAATAAATCTTCAAAAATTTCTTCACTGATGATTCAGACTTGTAGGAATACTTTAAAGAACTAAAGAAAGACAGCTAACCGTGTACAAAGAATTATAGAAAGACACAAAATATATTTGTTGAAAAGGGTCAAAGGTAGACTACAAATTGACTCTTGCTGAGGTTTCTCTTTAAATATTCTAATATTTGTGACATGATATGCATAGATATGGGAACATTGTACTTGAAGCCAGACAGGCATATGTCCACATTTTGACTTTACTTCTTAACGTCTGTATGAATTGTAGCATGTCATTTAACATCCACATTTTAGAAGTTACTCATTAAAATGAAATTAATTAATAAGACCTCTTTATTGGGTTGTTGTGATTATTGGATGATATTTGTGTAAACAGCTTAATATAGTGAATGACATAGAGTAAATGGTAAATAAATGGTACAAGTAAATGGTAGCAGTAGAGGTATTTCTTACATTATCAATACATTTTTCTACTTGAATTTCTATGATACTACCCTCATAAACAGGTACTATCTATCCCATTCATTTTGCTAATGCTATAGTAAAACTTATGAATTGTTTAATTCATACATGACATTACACATACGTAGACAATGTGCATGTTCCTCTGATCTACTTTGTGATTTTAGGGAATACAGGCATACCTCATTTTATTACACTGCACAGATTTGTGTTTTTTACAGATTGAAGGTTTATGGCAACCCCATGTTGAGCAAGTCTGTGGGCAACAGTATTCCACCAGGAGGTTGTCACATCTCGTATCTCCATGGTATTTTGGTAATTCTGTAAATATTTCAAATGTTTTTATTATTATTATTATATCCATTATGGTAACCTATGATCAGTGATCTTTGATGTTACTATTGTAAGTATTTGGGGCTTCATAAACCACACCCATATAGACGGCAAAATTAATTGATGAATATTTTGTGTATTGTGACTGCTCCACTGACTGGCCAATCTCTCTCCCTTCCTTGGGCCTTCCTATTCCCTGAGACAAAAATACCCAATTTTTGGGTATTTAAATTAGGCCAATTAATAACCCCTACACAATGGCCACTAGGTGTTCAAGTGAAAGGAAGAGTCACATGTTGCTCGCTTTAAAATAAAAGCTAAAAATGACGAAAGCATGTCAAAAACTGAGATAGGCCTAAAGCTAGGCCTTTCACACCAAACACTTAGTCAAGTTGTGATCAAAAAGGAAAATTCTAGAAAGAAATTAGAAGTGCTATTCCAGTGAACATAAAAATGATAAGAAAGCAAAACAGACTTATTGCTTATATGGAGAAAGTTTTAGTGGTCTGGATAGAAAATTAAATCAGCCACAACATTCCCTAAAGCCAAAGCCTAATCCAGAGCAAGACCCTAACTCTTTTCAGTTGTATGAAGGCTGAGAGAGGTGAGAAAGCTGAAGACGACGAGTTGGAAGCTAGCAGAAGTGGTTCATGAGTTTAAGGAAAGAAACTGTTCCCATAACATAAAAGTGCAAAGCGAAACAGCAAGTGCTGGTGTAGAAGCTGCAGCAAGTTATCCAGAATATCTAGCTAAGATAATTGATGAAGGTAGTTCAACTAAACAACAGATTTTAATGGAGATGAAACAGACTTATAATGCATTGGAAGATGTCTGGGACTTTCATAGCTAAAGAGGAGAAGTCAATACCTGGCTTCAAAGCCTCAGTTAGGGGATAATGTAGCTGGTGTCTTGTTGAATTTAAGTTGAAGTCAACACTTATTTATCATTGTGAAAATCCTGGCATCCTTAAAAATTATGCTAAATTTACTCTACCTATGCTTTATAAATGGAACAGCAAACCCTGGATTATACCATATCTGTTTACAACATAGTTTATCGACTACTTTAAGCCCATTGTTATGACATACTGTTCGACAAAAAAGATTCCTTTGGAAAAATTACTGCTCATTGACAATGCATCTAGTCACCCAAGAGCTCTGATGGATATGTACAATGAAGACAAATGTGGTTTTCATGCCTGCGAACACATCATCTATTCTGTAGCACATGGATCAATGAGTAATTTCAACTTTCAAGTCTTATTATTGAAGAAATGCATTTCATAAGGCTACAGCTGCTGTTGAGAGTGATTCCTGTGAAACATCTTGGCAAAAACCTTCCGGAAAGGATTCACCATTCTAGATGCCATTGAGAACATTCATTATTCATGGAAAAAGGTCAAATATCAACAGAGTTTGGAAGAAGTTGATTCCAATCCTCCTGGTCGACTTTAAGGGGTTCAAGACATCAATGGAGGAAGTAACTGTAGATGAGGTGGAAATAGCAAGGGAACTCGTATTAGAAGAGCAGACTGAAGATGTGACTGAATTGCTGCAATCTCATGATAAAATTTAAAGGATGAGAAGTTGCTTCTCATGGAGGAATGAAGAAAGTGGTTTCTTAAGATGGAATCCACTCCTGGTAAAGATGCTCTGAACATTGCTGAAATGACAACAAATGATTTAGAATATTACATATGTTTATTTGATATAGCAGTGGTAGGGTTTGAGAGGATTGACTCTAATTTTGAAATAAATTCTACTGTTGGTGAATATGCTATCAAACAGCATTGCATAATATAGAGAAATTTTTATTGGAAGGAAGAGTTAATTGATACAGCAAACTTCATTGTCTCATTTTAAGAAATTGCCACAGCCACTCTAACCTTCAGCAATAACCACCCTCATCAGTCAGCATCCATCAACACCAAGGCAAGACTCTCCACTAACATAAAAGATTGTGACCCCTTGAAGGCTCAGATGATCATTAGCATTTCTTAACAATAGTTTATTTTTTAATTAAGATACATACCTTTTTTAGACATACTGCTATTGCACACTACATGAACTACATTATAATGTGAACTTAACTTCCATATGCACTTGGAAACCACAAAATTTATGGGACTCACTTTATTGTGATATTTTCCCTACTGCAGTGATCTAGAACTGAACCGGCAATATCTTCGTGGTATGCCTGTAATGCTGCCAGAAGATCCTGACTATAATCCAGTGATTGCTCTTTAAATACAGGGGTGTGGCCCTTTGACGACAGACTTCATAAAGGCAACATTATTTTCTAAACTGCCCTTGAGAGAAAACATACTGACAGGGAGGAAAGCATAGATTAGAAAAGACACCGACCAATGAAATGAAATTTCTGGGTTCAGACTTTTTTTCTGCCACTCATTAGTTAGATGAGCTCTGGCAAATCATTTATTCTACCTGAGACAGTATATTGCTTGGGAAAGAATGGATTAAATTATATCACTGCATTTAACTCTAGCATTCTCTTCTCTGTTCTTTGCACATTTGCCTTTCTCTTTGCAAATATCATAGAGCTCACATAGCAAATCTTCTCAAATATTAAAGGCCAGTGTTGATGATAAACTGGGTATGGAGATGATAATTGAATACATGATAGGAAATGACACTTTCCTTTATTGAGATGTGTTAGAAGCACAAGGGAAACATTGTCAAAGTATCAGAGATAGATCAATGGGGAAGTTCTACTGCCAGAGGAAAGAGATTTGGTTTTCAGTTGCCAAAAAAATGTGAGAGCTGACAGAAGCCTGGGAGCAGAATCTTTAGAACCAAAGTCAGGGGCATCAGATTGTGATGAGCTTGGATGAGAAACAGATGAATAACTTCTTCTTATGCAACTGACACATTTCACTTGGATCCTGACAACACTTCCTTGCTTCCCACATGTGTTTTCTATTCTATTTCTAAGACTTAATTCATTTATGACTAAGAGTCCTCCATACGCCTATAGCAGCATTTTTCAAATCTGTTCCAAATAGATCTGAACTTGTCAGAAGGTAGGTAGAAGGAGGGTACAAACTAAATTCATTGAGTGCTTTGCACTTGCCAAGTAATTGGCTAAGGAATGTAAAATCTGATCTAATCATAGCCGCTCTCCGAAATCGTTATCCTTACCATCTCCATTTTATGGATGTAAACACGAAGTGTCACAGAAATGAGGTTGCTTACTCAAGATTGTGTAGTTACTGTCTGTGCCTGGATGTGAACATCCATTTGGAAAATTCCAAATCTCACGTCCTTAAATACAACATGCAATTTAGAACTGATGCCTTGGTTGGGTTAGAAATGTGCTCATTTTTCTCTTCAGCAAGTCCCTGGAGCAGCAGCCTACGTCCCAGTCCTGTTTGTTCCAGCCGTTTCCCCCAGCACGTGGTGCTGGTATCATTTTCTATGTATACCATGGTGTGAAAATGTTGAGAGGCCCTGCTCCGCTATGTGACTTGGACAAACGCTGGGGATAGAAAAATAAATATGCTAAATGACACCATTATGGCTTTTATCAGTTTTTTTAAACAAAAAATCAGCATAGGTAAGAAATTATAATGAGCCCTAAGAAGGAATGTACACATCTGTATCTTACCTCACTGTTAAAATATGCCGAAGGCATAACTGTGACAAGAAGCTTGAGGTAGCACCTGGGTGTCTGTTATTTCAGAAGCTCCAAAGGAATGGAAGTATGAGAAGATCAATAGGATGTGTGACTTCACTTAAATTTTACAGTAACAGCTCTGACAATGTTGGCTGTTAAATTATTTACTTAATATTGATCCCTCGTTTATGTCAACAGCATTTTAGAGCTAAAGAATGCCGGCCATTTATGACATGTAATGTCAATGCTTTCAAATCTCTTCACAAAGAAATAAATTTAAATCTAAAAACTTTCATTAATTTATTAATATATTCCCAAGATTTGAATGTATTGATGTATCTGATTTCCAATCTATATTCATGCTCATTCCTTTTCACAGTTACCCAAACTATGTATAACATCATATGACAGAAAAAATAAATGTGTAGGAAAGATAAAGTCCAAATAATACATGGTGTCCTAGGTAAAATTAGTTCTGAAAATTTTGGAGTGCCTTGAGGTTTTCCTAACGGTTTGACTCTGACCTTTCTGCTTTGCCATATACATTAGGTCTTCTCTCCCTGTTAGGGACTGAGCCACGGAGCTCCATGGCACCCTACCCCCCAGCCCTGCCCCTGTCCATGGAAAAATTCTCTTCCGTGAAACTTAGGAAGTGGACACAGCAGGAGGTGAACGGCTGGGCGAGCAAGGGAAGAAGCTTCACCAGTATTTACAGCTGCTCCCCATTGCTAGCATCACTGCCTAAGCTCCGCCTCCTCCCTCCTGTCCATGGAAAAATTGTCTCCCATGACACCGGTCCTGGATGCCAAAAAGCTTCGGAACTTCTGATAATGTAGGATAAAGACACCATTGTAATGAGCTATACAAGCTGACCCTTCTGCCAGTAGGTGGTACTTGCAGGAGAGAGCCAGCTGCCCTGGGGTTAGTGGGACCTATGCCTGGCCCTGATCAACCAGGAGAAGCACTTGGACATCCGAGGTGATGGGTGGGGGCCCTGGAACTCCCAGGGAACCCCTTCTTGTGCTCTTCCACCACACAGGTGGATAAGGGGGAGCAAAGCCTCGTAGGTTGGGTTGGGCAGCCCATGTCCAGGCTCCCCAAAGGTAGGCATGAGCACCATCCCAATGGGGTTTGAGGGTCAGTTCACAGGCCTCTGGGGGAAGCTTCCATGGAGGGGCAGAGATGCCCCCGAATGAGCTAAAGAGCCTGTATGGGGTGGGGAGAGGCAACCTGGAATCCACAGTCCAGCAGGCAGAAGTGGAGATTCATTCAGCTCCTATTCTCTATACTACCTCTACCATACAGCTGCTGTCAGCAGGTCAAACCAGCCAGGCTAGTCAAAAGGAGATTGCATCTAGGTAGCAAAGTTGCCCCAGGCTGTGAGCCTCCCTGCCCCGGACAAAAAGTGTATCTGTCCTGGCTGTCCCTGTGTGGGAGGGGCACCCCTGCATGTGCCACCTCAGTGACTCAGGCCTCACTCTACTTTCAGAGTACAGCCTGTGAGGGCTACCTCCCCACTCGAGATCAGTTTGCAAATCTACGGTTCACACCACTGAACAATGTGATTGAGTCCTGGGAGTATGGAACCAGGCCAGTTGGACCTGCCCTCAGGCCCTCTGACTTCAAGTGCTGACCACGATAGGGAGAGTCGGACTGGTCACGGACTGTCCATGGAACACTCAAGCAGGTCAACTCTAGTTACTCTGCAGTCTGGACACCAGGAGGGGTATGCCCCTCTCTGTGGGAGCAGCCAGGCAGGCAGCTCTGGGGAAGGTTGGCAAACATGGGGCTCATGGTCCAAACACAGCTTGGTCCCTCAGTGGCCCACAGCTGCAGCAGTGAAACTTGACTTTGAGGCACACAGGAGATTGCCTGGGTTCCCATTTCCTTCCCTGGCTTGGTAGCAGGGCAGTGGTGGCCTCAGAGCAGGGTTTAGAGAATCGGGAAAAGGGCTCCCTGATTGCCTTGGCCCACAGATGCCTAAAGTCAGGAGCCTGGGGAACTCCATGTGAGCTTGAGCAGTGCCTCCGTGTGATCTCTCTACTATGAGTGGCGCCGCAGACAGTCTGTGTTTGTGTGCCTAAGTTGTGATAAATTTTAACTTTTAATAATAGGTTTGTATATATTTTATGATAGCAAATGATAAAAAGACTAGTATCTACATATATTTTATGCGTTCGTGACATATCCAACTTTTTTCTCAGTTTTTTGCGGTATTTCTAGGCTACATGGGTTCATGAATGTATTGGAAAAAAATCCATGTATAAGTGGGCCCAGGCAGTTTAATCCTATGTTGTTCAAAGATCAACTGTATTTTAAAACATTTACCTATATTATTTCTTCAACTAAAGTAACAATAACCTTGACTTTCTCAAAGGTAGATAAAATAACTAATGGTAGAGTTAGGAGGATTAGTTTTTAGTGTACACTTTTCTGTATTCTCTAATTGTTAACAATGAACAGATTTTGCTCTTGAAATTAAAAAGGAAACAAGTAAAAAGGCAAGATAAAGTAAAACTCTGTGATGTGTTTTAAGTAAAGCAATATGGTCTTTACTAAAATTCTTAAAGGGCAGAGTGAGAGTGAAGCACTATAAGTTAATTCTTTCAAAATCATCTTAAAATATTTGGATTTAAACTGATAGTATCTTTAGGTTGCAAACTTTGATTTAGGGCTTCATAAATTAGAGGTCCTTGTGGACCTAGTCTTTTGAGATAGACCAGCAGATATTCCATGGAGTGGGATAGACAATTTATAATACACAGAGGCACAGATAGCATTTTTGGACTTCCTAATAAGGTTACATCATCTTTCTTAGGCTATCTACTCATAAATTTTGAACCAGAGACCAAACTAGCTGATATTAATAGAAACTGTCTTATAAGTAATGTTTAAATTTTATAAGTATGATTTCATTTCCTAGTCTTGTATTTTTCAACAGTTATTTAATTTCCTTTTGAGTTGTGATGCTGTAGCATTATGCTTTGCATTTTAACAACTTCCCAGTTTGCTAAAATAGAGTATATCTGATTTTAAAATACAAAGTGCATATGTGTAATTACTTTACTAATTTGTGATATTACACATTAATATAAATGGGAAAGTACTTTGAAATATTAAAAATAAACAAGCTGATTATACTCTAAATATACATTTTATATGTAATATTGATATGCTAGTCAATTTGTGCTTATAATATGTTCATGAATAAGCATTTTTCATATTTTTGAAAATGGACTTATAGGGCACAGACATATATGTGACATATATATCACTAATACGATGAACTAGTGATCAATGATCTCTAGGATAACAAACATTAGTAACAATAGCAATCTTATATATTAAGGCCAAAAAAGTACTAGTTACATTATAGGGGATTTTTACCCTCATTCTAGCCTTGCAAGATACAAATGCATTTATTTACGAGGATGTGTTGACCCAGAGAAGTCAAAATCTTAACTCTTTTAATTCAAAGACTTTAACTCTATTCTGTTTGATTATATCTGTGCTTTTACTATTGCATCAAACCTTTGTAATCTCTTCTTTATAATAAATAAATTCCAGTTTATCTTTACTGCTTTCTAAAATATATTCTATGTATACACGATATGCCTTAATTTTAAACTGGTTGTTTTAATATTTAAATGTTATAAGGACAACCTCATTATTTATAGCTGTGCATTTATCACCATGAAAGTGATTTCATTCTAAATTTCCATATGCTAATAACTGTCATAGCAAAAATCTTAGTTAAATAGATAGGTACTTCCTGGAAAAATAATTGTGTAAATAATGTTTCTCACAACTTTACTTATAACATGAACATTTCCATTTCAAGATCTCACAACATTTATCATAGCCTTGCACATATCATAGCACGATTACCATAGCATGCATCCTAACACATATACATAATTAACACGGGGAAAATATCCACATAGTGTTAAAGCATGGAGTAAATCAGTACAACTGATAAAAATTAAGGAAGTTCCAAGAAAGAGATCATATGCGAGGAGGATTTTACTCATGGATTTATAGATACTGCATTCTAAATCAAAGGCAAAGAATCGGGGAGAGAAGATTAACTGGCTGTTCAGGGAATAGTTGGTTTTTCATTTGTAACGTAGCATATGGTATGTGGAAAAAACTAGAACGAGATAAGGTTTGAAAGCCGTGATGTAGCCCAGAGTGTCAAAGTGTTTGTATTTCACGTGGCATTAAAAAAATAAAAGAGTTTTTCAGCCAAGGTACAACATAATCTGAGCTTGCCTTATAAAAATTTATCTGGCAGCAATGTTGAGGTTAAAGTCAAGTGAAGAAGAGCCTCTCACTAAATTTTATTCTTCTGCATGGTCTCTGAGAATAGACTAGACAGCTTTACAGATATTTAATACTTACTTTAATATTTCCTTGTGTCAGCCATTATAAATTTAAGTTTTAGTTGTCTATTTCTTTTCCTTACTCTGAAAAGTAGGTTATTCTTGAGAAGACTTGCTCATGATCCTTACTTGCCATTCAACTGCCTACTGTCACCTTTCCTAGGACCCCAGATAAGATTATTCTTTCATTCATTCTCTTCGATTTTGTACCCAGTTGCCCAGAAAAGAAATCAGGCCATCATCTGAAGTGTTTTTCTTAATTCCTGGCCTAAATAGCCCGTATTTATTTCTGTTCTCTCTTCGAGTCCATTTCTTGTCTCTTCTCATCACCAGTTTCAATGTTTATTGTATCTTCTAAGTTGTTTACATCTAGTATGAATTTCCAACAATTGTATTTATTGTGGTCCCATTTGAATACGTTTTGCAAAGTAGCAATCTGATGATATCATTTCTCTATTTCAAATCCTTTAAGGAGTCCTCATTTCTGGCACAGTAAACAACACAACCCTTAGCAATGGCATAAAAATCATGGGATTTCCTAGCCTTTTTCTTTTCTTCCTTCCCCTAACCCCATTAATTCCTCTTGAACATTATCCCCAACAATGATGAACCACTCTGAATTCCCTGAACAGTTTCATCCAATTTTTCTCCAGCAGGCATGATCTCTCCTTAGAATGTTGATCTTTTTCCTATCTATCTTTATCTTGCAAAATGCTATGCCTCCGTCACTCCTGCTCATAATCTCTTTGCTATCTCTGTGATCCTAACTTAATTAACAATTTATGTACTACTTCTACATAACATATTTCTAATATTAGATGTGTCGCAAAGTATTCTAATGGGTGGCATATACCTCTTTTTCTGGTATTAGACAAAGCAACATGAAAACATAGAGTGTTTTTTCTTTATTTCCGTAGCATCTAGCACAGTACCAGAAATATAAATGATACTCAAATAAATACTTGCATAAGCAAAAAAAAAAAAAAAAATGCCTTCTGAGGGTAGAGACTTTCCTGATAAAGATATAAAAACTAAGACAGGGAGCATAAGAAATCAATTATATCTCTTGTGCTAGATCACCATTGTTTCTTGTGTCTGAGTAGTACTCCATGGTGTACATATACCACATTTTATTAATCCACTCATTACTTATTTGTTTTTATTTTATATCTATATTTTATTTCAGCATATAATGGGGGTACAAATGTTTAGGTTACATATATTGCCCTTGCCCCACCTGAGTCAGAGCTTCAAGCGTGTCCATCCCCCAGACCGTGTGCACTGCACACATTAGGTGTGAATACACCCATCCCCTTCACCCCCCTTCCACCTGCCCGACACCCAATGAATGTTGCTACCTTTTATAATTTCGAAAATTAGTTCAATTTTCCTATGTGAAAAGTAATGAGAAATTTGAATATCTCAAGATATGCTATTTTGCTAAAACTTAGGGTTTCAGTGCAGATAAAACAGTCAAATGAGAGATGAAAGAAAGGTGGAGTTTGTGGTTGGTATAAATACAATAATCTAAACATGCACTCATTACAATTTTGGGATATTATGGAATTCTTATCAGCTCATTTAAGGTAATTAATTATATATTTGTACCTTTTGGTGGCATTACTCGTTCCTCACGCAGACCTACATTGATATAAGTATTTAACAATAAAAATATCTAAACACACTCTTATAAACAGCCTTACTTTGTAACGGAAGTTGAATTATCATGGGGTATGTTTAAACACTAAAATGGCATAACAAAATATTTTTCTATGTTTCAAAAAATTTTATTTTTACCTTACTTTATAAACAAAAGGAAAAATAATTAAATAATTTTATCTTAAAATATTTGAAATATACCTCTTTGCAAATTAAGTTATGTTTTACATTAAAAATAAGATCTCATCACAAAAGTGTTCTTCTTTATTGAAAGTAGAAACAAAACACCTCTGAAATTTATTTTTTAGCCCCATTTATGATATCTATTCTGAATCAAGTCAACAAATTAAAATCATCAAAGAGATATCAGAAGTAAGGGTGTATTAGCCATAAACAATTAAGAATGGAAAATGGATAAACCTTTTTTTGAGAAGAACACAAATAAGTTAACTTAGAAAAGTGTTTTAGACAATTAAATCACGTTAAATTAAATAGTAGACAATAAGTAAAAGTTTGAGAAATTAAATCAATATTATTTTGTTACTATTATTGTGATTTTTGTTGTTGTTGTTGAGACAGGATCTAGTCTGTTGCCCAGACTAGAGTGCGGTGGCATCATCATAGCTCACTGCAACCTCAAACTCCAGGGCTCAAGGGATCCTCCTGCCACAGCCTCCCAAGTATTGAGGACTTACAAGCACATGCCACCGTGCCAAGCTAATTTTTGTGTCTTTTGAAGAGGCAGGGTCTCACTATATTGCTCAGGCTGGTCTCAAACTTCTGACTTCAAGTGATCCACTTTCCTCAGCCTCTCAAAGTGCTAGGATTACAAGTATGAGCCACCATGCCCAGCTATTGTGATTTTTAATCTCTAAGTTAGAAATTTCTGTACTATTGCCAATAGCAAGATGTCAGTATTTTCTAACATCAATGCCTATTATAGTAGAAACTTCCACTTTAAAATTTTTATTCTTTCATCTCTCTATATATTTTCTTTTACAAATCAGATATGCATGTTATGTATTCATTTGAAAGGAAATTACAAAGGAATTTCTCAATTATGTGAGATGGAATAATTATCATTTCTAATATACTAAATTTAATGATTTAAAATAAGTAACATGTATACAACATCCTAAAGTTTGCACCACACTATAAAATTCTAACATTTAAAAAAAAGTTTCTAGGCTCAAGAAGTATATCTTGAGCTGATTGATTTTGTACTAAAAATAGTTTTAAAAAATCAATATCAGGGATGTCTCAGTAACAAGTGACAGAATCATTTTCATGAGATCAGATCACTGAATATTGAAATTAAAGATAAGCATCATTTTATCACATGAATACAGAATAAGAGGAACTCGGAAGAAAATGGAAGTGTCAATTCAAGGAAGAATTGTATATATAGATTTGATCATGTTAATTCAGAGGTACCTTTTTAACAGAGAAAGGAATGAAGAAGGAAAGCCTTTGTTAAGCACTCTATGGCGACTCAGCAAAGCATAATTAAGCATTCACTCAGGTGGCAGACACAAGAGGACTCCAGGCCCTCCACTGGCCACCCCTGCAGGTGTGTCACTGGGTGGTGAGCATCCCAAGTTCACTGCCTGTGAGGCCAGCTCAGCCCCAGGATTTGCTCAAGATTTGCAGTCATGGTCTCCTGATTGCGACTCTAATTTATTCTGGGCCCCAGACCACTTTATTAAGCTAATGGTGGAGTTAAATGAGTCTTAGTTTTCTCCTGCTGTGGCTAATAATTCCATTCTTGCTCAGGGCTAGTCTAAATGCTCCATCCATGGGCGCTGGCAGAATTCTGCCGTGTTGTGTTCTGCTGTAATAAGGCAGCACTGAGTTGTAACGCAAATTCCCACAATCACTTCACTCTCCCTCCCCTAAGCACAAAGATTCTCCCTCTGTGCCGCTCTGTGAAGGATGGGGGAGGGGCGGTGTTGGCAACGCAAGACTGTCTTTCACATCCTCTTCAATGTCTTTTTCCTTGATAGTATGGGAAAACCAGGTACTGTGATCACTCACCTGATTTTTTTATTTTAATGAAGGTGTTTCCTTGCATGGATAGTTTTTCAATTTGGTGTTCCTCCAGTGGGGCTGTCACTGCAGAGTTTTATTTGGCTATCTTGCTTTTCCTCCCCAAAATAAAGTTTATTTTGAGCAATTGTTACCTGAATATGAACAAATTCATGAAAATCTAAGCAATTAGTATTTGTGCTTTCTCAACAATCCTCATCAGACCTTCTCGGAAACTCCTTTTGGTGCTATCAACCAAAGGGCTGGTCTACAGCGAAAATCATTCAATTCTGACTTGAAAGTGTAGAATAAATGCGTGTGAGTGAAAAATAGACAAGTGCGTAAGCACTTTGCTAGGGTCTATTTATTCTTTGTTACATTTACATTTATAGCAACACACTGACAGATTATTCTAACTGTATTAAAAAAGATATTTCTAATAATAAAATTTAAGAACTTTCATATCTAAAATAAATTTTAGAGCTAAATTATTTTCAAGAGAAAACAAGGAAAAGGAAACTGCAAGCTACCCCATTTATACGATGGATCTTTTTTCAATCTGAATGGCGCATTTAAACTACTTATGCAAAAGATAAAACACTGAATGAGAAACTCAAGTTAATTAAGAAAAATGCAACATAAAATAAGGCAATGATTAGTGGAAAAATTTAAGCATGGATAATATTAATATTCAAATGTTAATATACCATAATTGTGTAAAATAAAATATTAGTTGTCTTGCATACATTATTCAATGTATTGATTTTACTATATGTAATGGAGAATATATGTCTGGCCATATCGTGTTTTAAAATGGTTTTAATATATTACAGGCAGACATCTCCATTTAACCAGAACACATTTTCTAATAACCTCTCCTACAAAACATTTTTCTTGCCTACATTACATAAGACTGTAAAAGAGAATATCATTGTTTTTAACTGCATTGTTTTAATTGGGGACAGAAGCTCTATTTAATTCCTTTATTATATTTTATTAATTTTTTTCAAAAAATTATAAGAATGCATTTCAAATTTGAGGGGCGGAAATATTCCGATTTTAAATGGACTTTTGATATAAAGTTTTAATTTATTATTAATCTAAAATTATATAAATCTGTGACTTGTTAGATGTTCTGAAATAATAATCTACAATGTATTTTGCATTTCATTTATAGATGGGGACTTACTGGGGTCTATTTCAATGTTTTTATCTGAAGCATAATATTGTACCTTTGAGCAGCAATGTTTTATTGTGTTTTTAATAATTTTCTGCATAAGATAGGTGCTCTGGGAGCTTTCAAATAGGTATTTATCCCTGTCCTCAACATTCTTGAACATAGGTCAAAGATGAAGACCCTAGCAAAAGTTTTGGTTGGACCATAGCTTTTAAGTAATTAAAAAGAACACTATTGTTATATCCTTCTACTGAAACATGCAGTTGAAAATAAATAATAAAATTTATGTAAACACTCCTAAAATAAGAAGCCTCAAATGAGTATATTTTCAGGTTTGTAACTTTATGAATTATTTACTTTTGCTTAAGAACTAATAAGTCATCTTTTCAGAGACCTTGTCTTACTTCTTAAGGCATAGAGATTTGTGAGGGGAAAATTTTGCACATGAAAGTATGCATAAAACTTTGCTAAAAACTATAATACTTTACTAAGTGAATGAAATACTTATGAAAAGAAGCAGTAATCATGGCTCACTTATTTTAAGGGTGGATATTACTGGGGGGAAATAGATTATATGGTGATTGAGAACTAACTTTGCTCTCAAAATTCTTCCAATCTAGGTTTGACTATTGTTTTAATTAAAATATACACACATTGGAAATTGCATTGCCATTTTAAAAAACAAATATCATGAGGATATCATATTCAATGTTAATTATCATTTAGTTGGCACTTAGCGCAGTTTCAAGGAGACTTTGTTTTACAGCCTATGGAAGAAAGATGAATGAGACATAACAAGCTCTATATGATGGCCAGATGGGGTAGATGCTCTGGGAAATATGGAAATAATTAAAAAATGAGGGTCTAATAAGGAATTATTGAGGGTATACCAAAAGCATAACTAGAATGGCAATATGGGGAATGACTTTGGAAGTATTTCAGAGGTGGAGACAGAGAAACATCAAGATTAAGTGGACAGGAATTAGTGATGAATTCCATGAGATCTGGGATAAGTAATATTCTTAGATCTACTAGTTTAGTTAAGAATAAGACAGGAATGGCAGATTTTTAGGCCTGAAGCAGAAGCGATATTACATAGTATATAGCTTTTGAGGTTAAGTTACTTGTGGAACATCTAAGAATTAACATTCAGAAAAATGTACATTCACATGACAGCATGTTGCTAGAAAGAATAATTCCACCACGTTAAAAAAGGTATCCTGGAAATTAGTGGCATAGTCTATATAAATAAATATTATTCTACATATGAATATTGAACAGTTCTGTGGACTCCACTATAAACCCAGCAGCAGCCATGTGACCTAGCTCCAATCCCACTTGAACTCTATACTGGAGGCAATACCATCAGTCGGGGGACACAACAGGAGAAGGGCTTTACCTACCAAAACAAGACTTAAAAAGGTGTTTTCTCCTTAAATTGCACAGACACCAGTTCAAGGTTATATAGATAGATCATGAAGAATGAGGCAACCATGGCACTGACAAAGGAAAGTAATAAAACTTTAGTGACCAACTTCAAAGAAATAGAAATTTATGCATTGCCTGAAAAAGTTCAAAATAATCATCCTAAAGAAGCTCAATGAGATGGAAGACAGATAGACAACTAAATGAAATTAGGGAAACAGTGCATGAACAAAATAAATTTAATAAAGAAATAGAAACCGTGAAGAGGAACCCAACCAAAATCCCGAAGCTGAAGAATATAACAATAGAACTGAAAATACAATAAGAGAGGTTCAATAGCAGACTCACTCATGCAGTAGAAATCCTTTCATTTTACCAAGGCCATGGAATTTTTTTAATACCATAGACTGGCAGAAAACTTAGAAACAAAACAAATATAGTAGGCTTTATTTAACTAAAATAATAGTAGGGTACAAAAACCTAAGAAAAACTGGGAATCTCTTTCTCACATTTGGACATCATTCCTGAAGATATTTAACAATGACTACAAACCTCATTTTAAAATATGTTAGTTGGGTGGTACAATATAAAAATAGAAATAATCCAATTTATATACCTTAAAAAGCAACTCATATAGTTGATATGGCTATTATAAAATATATCCCAATAAGTTTGTCCTTTTAAAAAAAATCTAGAAGGCACTTACAAAATAATGCTGACAAATTCACATTGACTTTACTTAACAAGGGAGAGTTAACCTGTGTACTAATTATTCCTATAGAAATAATATTCCTCTTAATGCTAGTCTAGTTCCCTGTTAGGAAAAATCTGCGTAGCAATCTCTCAGATAATTCGAATCTATAGAGTATTCTTTAACTAATCTTTGTGTAACATGGCCCAACAAGAAAACAAAAATATTCCTACTAAAAATATCAAAGTGGAAATTACTTGAAGCTATTAATATCTCATTAAGTTTATCTTTTACAAATACATAGAGTTATAAGAAATTAAGTCAATGGTTTTTAAAGAAAAATTGGGGGCTGAGCTTTCAACGGGAAGATTATTGAACACTGTTTTCCACAATGCCCACACTAAATATATAATCCCACAAGTTATTTAAAAAACCACAATGATTAATAGGGACAGAAAATAAAATAGAGGTTACCAAAGGCTTGGGGGAAGGAAAATGGGCGGTTATTGCTTAATGGTTACAGAATTTCTGTTTGGGATGATCAAAAAGTTCTGGAAATGGATAGTGATATTGGTTGTAAAACATTTTGAAAGCAGTTAAGGCCACTGAATTATATACTTAGTAATGGCCAAAATGCTACATTTTCTGTTATAAATATTTTCCATAATAAATGCAAAAAATTAAATAAAACCACCCCCAAAAAAAGGAGTATTATTGGATTCGTTCCAAAATATCCTGCAGACCAATAAAACTTGCTACCATTCACATTTTTTCCTTAACTTCAATTCATATTCCTTAATATCCTCTGGTTGATCTTGGCCTTCAAACATGTGAGATGTCATCACGGATATTCTCCCATTCATTAAGTATATCTTTGCCTGTCATCTTTATTTCTTTAATATCCATGACCAAGTGGAGGGGCCAAAGGTAGAAAATAAGACTGTGATTCCTTGATGTTGATGTTTCTACATACTTAGTATATGAGAGTGGTTGTAGATGAGCTTTCTTCCTTGAAAACTTTGGGGAAATTTTCAAGAATTATCTGAGCAATTAATTACTCAAAGCCTTTGCTCAACAAGATTTCTGTTTAACCTGTGCTTACCATCCAAAAGCAGTTGGCTTTTTAATGCAAACCCATATTAAAGAAAAACTAGAAAATCCCACTATAAACCAAATTTCTTAACATCTTGCTGTGGCTTAGGATGGTGAAAGCTTGTTTTCCAGTGGAGTTAACTGCCCACAATTAAAAGCTTTAACAGGAATCCCAAGTTCAAAGGTAAACAGCCATTTTGCCTACATGCCGTCTAGAACTTTATAGAAGCAAGCTGGGAGGCTCTCATGATTTTCCTGTGTGCAAAAACTAAACTAGCAGACTTTAAAAGTACAAGTGAAAGTTCAGAGGGTGATGTGGCTCTGAAATAATGGTAAAAATCCTAGCAGGGGAGGTGAATGGTAAAAAAAGAAAAAAAAAGAAAAAAGGGATAATTCCAAGGGGATCTCTGGTAACTACAGTGAAGTTAAACTGCTTTGGCTGATAAAATACTTGCTGGGTCTGAACATAAGTTGAGAAAAGCAAAAAATCTGTTTTGATTTTGCTTAAAGAAAGGTATTACGTTTAAAACTCAAAAAAGTTTGATGTTATTTTAATTCTCATTCTTATTGTTTTCTCACATTTCCTTTTAAAAACATATTACAATTGAACACTATGCTCTTTTTAATAAAAAAATTTGTATGGGGACTTGTTTATAAGCACAATAAACTATTCCATGGTGTGAATTATTACCCCATAATTCACACCTTGTGCATTAACTGGAGCTCAGTACAGTCTTATATCTAACAATGCAAAGGGTGTGAATTATTACATCATAATTCACATCCTGTTGTGTTATGCTTCTTAAATATCCTCTCTTTGTGGAAAAAATAACATTTTATATTCATATGTTTTATTCTTAAATTTGGGTTTGGATATATAGCTTTGGAGGACTGAACAAAAACACAAGCCAAATAATACTTCAATGCTGTATGAGGTGCATCGTTTGTTTTACATTTGAAATACTGTTGCTGTCTAACTTAAATTAAGATATATCATCATGCTAACAAAGGCATTGCATACACATTTGTTGTACAGAGCAGACTTATTTTACTGTCGGATTGCCTTGATTATTGTCCTTAATGTTAAACTTATCCATTTGCAACTTATCTGGTAAATTGAGGCAAAAGTCATAAATTAATTATTCAAGTGTTGTCCAGATGGTAAAGCCTATTTCGCAATTTCCATCTATGTGAAGACTTCAAACATTTCATTTATTTATTATTTCTAAAAGTAGTATACAAGTTTTAGTAATTCTGCCAATTTTGTTAATGCTAAATATTTTTAATACAATTAAAAAGTAAAGATTAATTTTGGTGTAGAAAGTCTTATTCATATGTGTCCATGTTTGTAAAAGACATAAATATACGATTTCAGAATTAAGGACTGTTTCGCTTTGTTAACATCTATAGAAAGCCACAGTCCCAAAATTGGCTTGACTCAACCTGCTTTTTGTTTGTTTTTTTACTTGTTTAAAAGACACATGTAATCCTAGAGAGATTAAGTTTAGCACATTTGATAATAAAAGTTTAAATATCTAATTTTTTTAGTTCTAATTTTTGTAAGATATGTTGCATACTCAAAATTCCTTCCATTCTATACTTTTACCAATACTGAAAAACCCAGTACTTAGCCTTTAGTTAAGCAAGTCAACATAAGTGCCTTATTACAACTGTTATGACATGAATCTGTGATTATATTGTTTAGTACCCTTAAATATATAAGTATGTATACACATACACATTATATATAAAATACTGATATAACTTTGGAGTATGTTTGCTCATTTTATATATAACACCAGTTTAAAGATAACAAATTTTGCTCTTCAATATGGTATTCACTAACTACATATTATTTACTTTAAGAAAATACAGACTCAAAAATATTTGGTATATAGTATCTCCTTTAATTTATATTAAAGGCAATCAATTTTCCTGTCTCTGTATTGTATAAGATATTTTTATGCAATTTCTATTAGATTGTTTTTGTTAGTTTATAAATACATATTATCATTTTGACTACATCACTTAAGTAGACTGTAATATAATTGGATTTGACTGCAGTTGTTTTCATAATTATTTTTCATGTTTATTTGCTGAATGCATTATGTACACTTTTGAGCAGTTTGCCAGATGCAATTAATTGTAGGTTTGACCTGATATGCTATTTTTCCTTTAATTAAAACTCTGACTCATTGCTATGATGAAGACTGGCACAGTGGAAAAAGCAAATAATCTAGAAAGGAGTAAAAAGTAAATAGATTCCAGAAAGCTTATGCAGGATTTAAAAAGAAGTGAGAAAAGGTTAACCCACCTTTTAATATTTATCTTGTGTTCTAGCCTATGGGTATTACCATGACATATATTCATTCAAGCGCCCATCTTTTAATCATTTATTTATCACCTACTATGTACAAGGTGACATGTTAGATAAATGTAAAACTAGAAAATTATGACAAAGTGAGATATTCAAATAATTTCAGAATTCAGAGAACAACAAAGTTATTAGAATAGTACTCTTTTCAGACCATTTTCAAGTAGATTAAGTTTTCCTGAATTACAGAAAAACTTAATGGAGACAAACTTTAGAGAGCAGGGTCAATGACTACATACTCTTCTCTAATTACCGTGTTCTCATGCCCAGGTCTGGATGTAGCCAACTGGGAATTGGCAAAGAGGTCACTGCTGTAACATGGGGTATGTATAAACATCTAAGGAACAAAAAGCATTTGCTATGCTATGTATTATATTTGTTTTCTAGGGCTCCCCTGACAAAGGACTACACACTGAGTAGCTTAAACAACACACATTTATTTTCTCACATTCTGGAGTCTAGAAGTCCAAGATCAAGGTGTCGGCAGGGTTAGTTTTGTCTGAAGGCCTCTCTCTGTGTCGATGGTCATCTTCTCCACACACCTTCATATGATCTTTCCTCTGTGTGAGCTTGCATCCTAATTTCCTCTTCTTGTAATCCAGTCATATTGGATTAGGGCCCATCTCAATGATCTCACATAACCTTAATTACCTCTTTAAATATCTTATCTTCAAATACAATCACATTTCTAAGGTACTGAGGATTAAGACTTCAATATGAATTCGAGTGAACACAATCCAGCCCATAATGCACTGCCAGAAAATACATATCTATTATCTCATATGATCCTTCCCAGTCTTATCATTGGGTCTCTGTTCCGCGGTTAGCTCATGGCTAGATTCTCATTCCTCTCAGTGCATATTTCTCTCGCCTTCAGACTTTAATTTAAATTTGATTATCCCCTAAACATAGTGCTTTTTCTGTATCCCTCAAAGTGGAAGATGCTTGAGCCATCTGACTCAAGCCCCTCTGTCCCTATTAGGCACATTTCACTAGTGAGGTAGCACGTACCTGGAAATCATCTCTTCTTCCACAATTGCACATCTCATTCTTGATAACTGCACTGTCCACGTGGTCAAGGTATCCAGTGATTTCTGTCTTATTCATTGAAATCTGCATCTCCAAAGACCCCCTCTACTTGAGCTACAAATTCCCATGGACTTTCATCACCAAAATTGCTCAATCCTTAAAGTTACAAATTCTGCCCATATCCCCCCTATATCTTTCTAAACAGTATTCACTGAACAAATTAAGTATTAAAAATATCAAAGTTAAGCTATTTTTCCAGGGACCTAAAAACATCAAAGAACATATTTATGATATCTTATAAAAATAAGCTTGTAAAATGTATAATTTTACAAAAAAGAAATTCATTAAACATCGACTGTTCATCTTTCTAGTGTTTCACATGTGGGGAGAAGCATATTAAGAATAAACAAAACTAAAATTCTAGATCAGCATTCCCCAATCTTTTTGGCATCAGGGACCAGTTTCATGAAAGACGATTTTTCCAAGGACCGGGGATGAGGGTTGGTGGAGCTCTGTGGCCTGGTCCCTAACAGGCCACAGACTTGGATCGGGGACTGCAGCTCTAGATGTTACGAAATTCATATAAAAGCGCTTTAAAGTAGAATCTTAGAATAGTTGGTGAGCCTTGTTCTTCCAAGGCAGTGCAAAACAAGGTTGCCTTAATTTAGTTTATTTATATTGCTGTCCCATTTGCACGATTCATCTATTCCGTGCATGTGCTCTGCCACCACTCTTGGTAGAGGAGAGGTTTCTTTCACTGGATTACTGCAAGAGCCACAGACACCTCCTTGCTCCCTATCGTGCTCCCCAGATGCCTCCTGTTCTTTCTCTGCACAGGAGGAGGTTGATCTCTATAAATCCCACAAGTCTGATTGTTTCACTGAACTGTTTACAAATTTCGGTAACTTCCAATGGACTTTATAAAAGTACATTCTATGCAATGAAAGGGATTTGTTATATAATAGGTAACGTGTCTTAATTTACTTATCTTTGCTAGATTTTCATAGGAAAAAATCCACCCATAGGAATATTTCCTTTGTTATATACCATGATTTTCAATTTTGATTTATGAATATTAGGTATTCAGTTAATAATTTGAATGAAGTACTGGATTTCAATGAACTTGGTTAGTGGTTGCTTTATAATTTGTGGCAAGACACTTTTTATATGGGAAATGGAACTATACATGCTTTCACTTACTTCATTCTCACAATAATCCTATGAAATAGACATTATTATACCATTTACAAATGGAAGCACGGGAGAAGCTCAGAAACTTACTCAGATAGCACTGCTTTGTGCGCAGTGATATGCAAATGAGGCCCCGCTCGTTCTTAGGGCCCAGGATTTAACCTCCATGTTCTGATCACGGGAAGCGGTAAAAGAGCAGTTTGTTATCCCTCTTTTCAGTTTTTCTATTTTCCGAAAGAAAATTTTAGCATCCTTAAAGAATGTATTGACCTCCAAAATTACTCCGGAAACATTTCTGTAAGAACAAAATAAAAAATAAATAAATAACATAAAAATTGGATTCCTTGATATAAGTAAAATAGAAATAGACATGCTTCTCAGAGGCCAGCCATATCTCTCTTAACCCGCTCATACTTACGTTTTTAAAAGTGCATTTATTATATGTTACTATTTTATGTTCAACTTTATATACATTTCTTATACCTGAGTCTCTAAATATAGTGTATTTGGTTTATTAATATAAAAGGAGAGGTGGCGTACATTATTGCCTGTTTGTCTTCTCATACAGCACCTTATCATTTAAAGAAAGAAAAGCTGTCTAAGGTTAATGCAGGTCACACTATTGTGGGTATTTTCATATTGTTAGAGTAAACAGAACCAAAAAGTAAACATGCAAAAAAGTCAATCTCGAAGCCAGCAATAATAGGAAATGTGCAAATGAATGGTTTTTATAATTTTTTATATCACAAGAGCCAAAATAAAAAATGGAACCCCTTTTATAAGGCCATGGGGCAGATAAAGACAGGAGAAGTCTAATTGCAGTATATCCTGCAATGGAATCACAGTTTGTGTAGAAGCTGATTAAGGTTAATTTGAATCACATCAATTTGAATTAACGTGGCCTTTGCAGAATGAACAACACCTTAGTGCCAACATGATCAATTAGTACTTTTAACTCCATACATACGCCTAGAAAGGTTAGATTTATTAGTTTTCAAGATAACATTTTAGGATGCAAATCTGTTACTTCATTTTCTCTAACCCACCTCACCTGAGCACCTGGAAATTCTCAGGACAGATGTGTTTTAGAGTGAAATCATCTATAAGGTGAAGCAAGAAAGGATGTATAGAGAAAAACACAGCCAGATTTACTGAAAAGAACTTTGCCTGTCTACCAATGCTGTATAAAGAAATTCAGGTTATTCAGTTAAGTCAAAAATCATAATTCAGAACAAATAACTGGTTATACTGTTAGGCACGTAGTCATATATTACTCACATGCATTTCAAATTTTAGAGTTCAGATATCCTTTAAGGGTTTATGGACAATTTATTTTAATTTCCTTACTTTATAGATTAAAACATACTGAGGCCCAGAAAGCTTAAGTAACTCCCTATAGTGACATAACAAACTAGGCCAGAAGTTAGGCCTTTAGACCACACTTTGCACTTTATAATCCCTGCTGAAATGGATATTTTACATTATTTGCACACAAACAAACGCATGTTACTATAAAGACACAAAGTTTCTACCAATTATTGTGGTATCAGCAACCATCTTAGCAATGAAATTATCAGAGATATCATCTCTTCATTTAGTCCTAGAACATTTCCTTTAAAAAAACAAACAAACAAACAAAAAAAAAAAACAAAAAAACAGCCTTTTCAGGCTAATCATCTTATTAATAGCCACTTTGCTTAATACACCCCCAAAAGGACCTGGACACACAATATCATTTAATGCTTCTGTGCCTGAATTCCTGTTCTTGCCTCTGAAATGCCCTTTTACCTTTGTAGCTGAACTGTCCCTTCCCCCACTCCTACAGGGCATACTCACAATTTCACTAGTCTATTGGTATGCAAGAAATCATCACAGTTAATTGCTTACAATGACAAAAATTTATTTGCTCATTATTCAGCAACTTGGGCAGATAAGCCCAGCTCATGCATCTCTGCTTCATGTGGTATCCATGGTGGTTTCACTGACAGGTCTGCTGCTTCACTGAAATAGCTGGGAGCCGCCTGGGCCTGTCTCCCTCTCTTCTTAGTCTCTTATCGTCATACAGGACCTCTCTTGTAGCTAGGCCAAGAGCTCTCTCTTCACCAAGGTATTCAGACTTCTTTATGATGACTGTCTTTCTAGCAAAGACAACAGTAGCTATTAGGTCTCTTAACTCCTAGGCCTAAAAGTCACACTGTATGACCTTCTGACACTTGCTATTGGTCAAAGCAAGCCTTGGGACCAGCCCACATGCAAGGAATGGGAAGCCAGCTCCATATCCAGATGGAATGAGTGGTAGATGCCTACAGGAGGAATTGATGGTGATAATCTTTGTAATCAGTTGATATTAGCTAAGACTAAGCTGAATCCTATTCTAGAAACCTTCCCTAAAGCACCCACGGTCAACTGAAGCTAGGCCATGGGTTCCCCTTTTCTACCTTCCTATTCTTTATCATTATACCTATCACATTTTTATAAAAGGGTTTGTGACTGCTTCCTGGCAAGACAATAAGAAACAGGAACATGATCAGTTCTTAATCATTCTTGTGTCATTAGTATTTAGAGCATGTCTAGAAAAGCAAGAGCTCAATAAAAGTTTGCCAAACACGACTTGTGTTTGCCCTATACACAATTGCAAAGACATGGAATCAACCTGAGTGCCCAGATGATTGGATAAAGAAAATGAGTGGTGCGTGTGTGTGTATACACACACACGCGCAGATACACACACACACACACACCCCACAGAATACTACTGAGCCATAAAAAAGAATGAAATAATGTCTTTTGCAGCAACATGAATGGAACTGGAGGCCACTACCTTAAGTGAAATAATTCAGAAACAGAAAGCCAAATGTCTCATGTTCTCATTTAACTGTGGGAGCTAAATAATGTGTACACATGGACATGGGGAGTAGAATAACCCACACTGGAGATTTGGAAAGGTGTGGAATGGGAGCAGGGTGAGAGATGAGAAATTGCATAGTGGGTACAATTTACACTATTCTAGTGATGATTGCACAAAAAGCCTGGACTTCACCACTGCAATATATCCATGTAACAAAACTGAACTTGTATCTTCCTAAATCTATTAAAAAAAAATTAAATGTGGAAAAAAGTACTGAAAGAAGAGGAAAGACGATTTTATAAGACATTCACATGGCATGGCTGACTGAGGAAAGCTGAATTTGGGAAGAGGGACACCCAAACAGATACATGGTAACAATGTAGCCAGAATATTTCATTAAAAAATTCACAATAAAATGAAACAATGAGACATAGGATGCCCACAATGTTGTATTATAGTAGTTTATTGCCCTAAGTGGGTATACACTAGACATTTGATTCTATTTGTTTTATTAGAATCTCTTCTCTAACTAAAATAACTCAGGTTGGCTCATTTTATATGTGTATCTGCATTTTGCATTTCCTTAATTCAGCAGAGTATATACTAGAATCCAGGGATGGCTTCCTTATACCATCTAAAGGTATGTGAGAAAGAGAAGAGAGATAAGGATCTGGATATGACCCAGTGTCTAGTCCTGAATAAAACTTTTGTCAATGAACAGAGTACCTGGAAAACTCATATGATATTTTAAACTGAAAAACAATTATAAATAACTGATACTGTATAAACACACTTAAAGAATGTTGTGTGTAGATAATTGCCTAGATACAATAGAAATTTTGTTTCAACTACGAATCACAATGATAAATAGATAAACTATTACTTTTCTATTTTAACTGTAGCTTTGTTTATACTCATCAGGATTGAAGCTGTTAGTTTGTCAATTAATTTCATTAGCTTTCTATTTGTGTTCATTATGTTAAAGGCTATGAGAAAGATCTATTTGAAATGTGTCCCCAGAGATATCTTTTTTTACTAGAAAATTAATGTGAAATTTATCTGCTAGACAAGGAACCATGAATACAATAAATAAACTTACAATTTACTTCCTATTATTCACATGTATGACTCACATGGTTAGAAACTCTATAGCAGATGTAGGATCAAAATGCAAAGCAAAAAATAAAATTAGTTCATAGATTTTATTAGTGGGGCAGGAATTGTTAAGTGGGCTAAAAGCAGAGTAAGTTGGGAAGGCTAGGTTTTCGCACAACCCATGCAAAGGTTGAGGTGAATGGAACCGCTACATTGCATGCTTCTTTTTCCAAACTGTCACTAGAAGGAAAGTGGGAAATGAGGGGACTTACATACCAGGAGGCTATTCTTGGAGACGAGTTCCTGTGGCTGATAGAAGAGAAAAATATAGCCTGAACAATAATCTGCGTGACATTCTCTCTCAAACACAGCCCTTCTGGCATTGGTCATTACGTTCAGTCTCAGTGGTCAAATGCCCATCTTTGGAAGCATTCTAAGCATAAAATTATTTAATATAAAACAAAACAAGCCACATTTTTATAACTATTATTAACATTACATCCTTTGTTATATTTTCTAGCAGTAGATGCTAGAAAAAAATTAGGAAAATATCTTTTAGCAAATGCTGGTCTATGAATTTAAAATATTGACATCTAATGTTAAAATATGTTGACATAAACTTACTAAAATAAAAAATGTAACAGATATTCATCTGCATTTTGTTTAGCTGAATATGGCTGTTTTCTTTTTAACTTGCATCCAACGAACATTCTGGAGTTTTTTCTTAATCTATTTCCTGTCACTCCCATTTAATAATTATGTCTTGTGTTTGTTCATCTTAGCACATTTTATATTCATTAATGCAAATAGCCTGTCTTTACTTCTGGAACTTCAAACAATGTTAAACTAATGGATGCTTCATTCCATTTAGCAAAGAATTGCTGTACCTATGTCTGTAGTTGATATTGTATTCAAACATGTAAAATTTATATGTGTGCGTGTGTATGCGTATACAGTCAAATGTTATTTAACAACTGCAACATGTTCTGATAAATACATCATTAGGTAACTTTGTTGATGTGTGAACATTATAGAGTGTAGTTACACAAACCTAGGTGGTATAGCCACTACACACCTAGGCTATATGGTATAGTCTATTGACCCTAGGCTACAAACCTGTACAGCATGTTACTGCATTAAAGACCATAGGCAATTGTAACATTATGGTAAGTATTTGTATGTCTGAACATATCTGAATATACAAAACATACAGTAACATTATGATGGTATAATCTTATGGGACCACCATCATGTATGTCGTCTGTCATTGATCAACATATAGCCATGGAGTGCGTGACTGTATATGCATATATATTTGCATGTATAAATATAAAGACACACATATATACATTTTAATTTGTTTGTTTTATGTTTTCACAATTTACATTTGGTATACACTATTTGGTGTAATACTATTTGATATAGCAATACTAGGATAATATTGTAAAATACTAGGAAAGATTTAAGAGAGAATGAGAAAAGATTTGACCCTATAGGAAAATAAACAAATAAGCCAGGAAAAAGGAATGAAATTGAGCAAGGAGAACAAACTGTGGTGTTTAAGACAGTTGTTAAATTTATTAGTTGTGTTAGCTTAAGAAGCGATGTAAACTCTTGAGTCTGAATAACCTTTAGATTAGAGAAAATCAGACTTACCTCACTTACTTTGGTGATGATTAAATTCATAAGACAGGTTTGGCAGATAGGAAATGCTTAATAAATAGCAGATTCTTCCCTTAGCATTTTTCAAAACAGATACATGGCTTATTCTCATTCTTTTTAATCCAGGGAGAAAATATAATTCAGTGGAAAGGAACAAGAGGTTCTATGCTAGGAAAATCTAAATTCAAATTGCAGTCTGTGCCTGGAATTTTACATGAATGATCTTTTCAGGTCTAATTTCTGTATCTGTAAAATGTATTTCAAATTACCTAATATGTGAGAATGCAATGATGGCCAGTAGGGGAATATGTATCACTCACCTAATATATTATTTGACACATAGCTATGGCAGTAACAATATACAGACATACATATATGTATATATATATATACACACATACACACACACACACACACACACACCCCACTCTCCATTTCCTTTATAACAAGCACTGTACTAAGCACTTCAGATGTATTATCATATTTAATTGTTTTATTATCATTATCTTTGTTAGTTTCTCAGTTTTTTTTTTTAATAATTTAAACAGGCTTATAGAAATTTCTTCAATGATGGAAGGTTTTTAAATTTTTTGTTGCCTGATATTGTAGACACTAGTTAATGAGGCAAATGAAATGTGACTAGTACAACTGAGGGTTTTTAAAAATTAATTTTATTTGATTAGAAATTATATTTAAATAGCCACATGTGGCTAGTGGATGCATATTGGTGAGCATGGATTTAATCTATATAGATATAAAACTAAGTATATAGATATAAAATGAAATTTAACTTACAGCCATTTTCTAACATCAGAAATATTGAAAGTTTGTACTGTACAATTCAGCACCCAATCTTACATTATTTCATCGGATATTATTTAGTGTATGTTAGTGCTATCTCCCCAGATTTTGCTGTGAATTTTTTGAGAGTAATGCTATGTTTTTGTTTTCTGCTATATGCCTATAGCAGGAAGCCTTTGCACAATCCCATCCAGTTAGGCAGAAGGGGTTTCCTTGCCCATTTGTCATGTGACAATGCTTCCTTGCTTCCTTCATCTGCGAAAATTTGGGATTGGTAAAATTACTATGGTTTAGGCTATCAATTCCCAAAAGGTAATTTATAACAAAGAAAGAAAATTGAATATGAGTCACTCTTCTTATATCATAACATAAATATGCCAAGAGAACTAATCCTTTATTGATTTATTTATTTACTTTTAAGTATTTTGTTAAGGAATAAAGAAAACCTGCCTCTTAGGGGCCCAAATAAGAAAAAGTTAAAAAGTTAAAACTGAACGGCATCACTGCTAACCATTTGGTGTTTAAAAGACATATTACTCTAGGAAAGAGAAATTGAGAAAAAATTAGTCCAAAGAGCTTGACTGGGATCATATCTCCCTTTTTGTTTATCTAATATAAGATGGAGAATGTATCAAATACCTATGAACAGAGTAAATAAAATACAACAGGAACTGCATCTTGTATAGCAAGTAAAGATTATAAGGGAACTTCACCCTACAGCCATTCTTATCGACGCCTTTCTCTTAAGACATAACTCATTGTTCACTCACAGTTTTTAAAATAACTTATAAATTAAGGGGAGAAGGTTGTCCAGCTAAGAAAAGTAATTATCCCTTTATCTTTGGCCCAGAATTCACCTAAGACAGTTTAACTTTTAATTAATGTTTAGAAATGTTTATAGCAAAATAAATTTTTAGATCTGGAAGAATGGTAGAAATTATCCAGCCTAAACTCCCTTCCATTATACAGAATAAAGTATGTTCCAGAAAACAGGCAGACTTGTTTATGTAACCAAGCTGGTTAGTGGCAATACCACAATGAGAATATTTCTTTTTTCTCAGTCTCATGTTCTTTCTAATTCACGATGATGAATATTAAGACTACTCTTGGAACAATCCTAAATATCTGAAGAGCATAGAACTTTCAAAACTCTCAATTTCCAATAAATACCCAAGATACGTTGGGTAAACAGAAAAGCGTGTGCTGCAAATGACTTGCAAGACCTGTCAACCTTAATCTCATTCAAGATGGCCATATGTTCTAAATATAGAACAGCATAACCCTATGACCCTAAAGTCATTATAAGACATGGTATGTACCACTATTGAAATGATTATCCAAGCTTATGAAACTCTTAGAAAAATCCAAGTTAAATTCGCCAGCAAATTATTAGTCCTAAGCATGTTTTTATTTTTTTCTTAAGTAATCAAATTGAACAGCATAGACCAAACTTCAATCAACAAATTCTTTTCAACTAACATACTGCCCATAGATAGGAAAAAGAGGACTGGCTTCTCTGCCATTCTGAAAGCTTTTTGCCTCTGCATCTCCACACTGTGTTAATGTGCTATCATAGAAACACATAGAAACTATGCTAATAGGTGTCATACAGACACACAGAGAGTAGTAGATAGATTGCTCAAATTAGCCTTCACAGCTGCTTGAAGAGGCTTTACAGGCTTCCCAGGCTATGCAGGTGAAACAATTGCCGTTTTTGCCAAGTTTTTCCTCCAGGGTCCTCAGCATTGTATGACCATCCAATCCAGTTTTATCGTCGGCAGAAATGATTGTTTCAAATCAGACAAACCATTGAATATAGAACATGAGCTAGGGAACAGCTGCATCTGGTTAGGTAGCACTTTTTTTTTTTTATTCTTGGCCAATAGAATCCAGGATGTTTAAAATATTATTTTTATAGATTAAGAAAGTATGATTATATATAATATTTTGTGTTATTGAAAAAATATGGAAAGCAG
>RJWJ010017451.1:0-32952 GCA_004363605.1 Indri indri
TTAGTAATCAGAACAATAAAGGTGATTTATACCATTCCATCACGTGCCAAGGACTTATTGAAATAAAGAAAATCAGAGAGGGTTTACTTTCAAGGACTCAAAGGTCATTACTTTGTAGGACATCAACAGATCATATAAATATCAGAATGAGGAAGGCACAATCACAGGCAGATTATAAACACAAGCCAGAAACTGTTCCAGGGTGACTAATGCAATAATATTGAGGAATGTCACAGGTCCCTATTATAGTCAAAGTCACTTTAACTAATTGGCTCAGGCTATAAAAACATACAATCTGGGTCAAATGACACTGCAGAACAAAGCTGCTCTGCTCAGACATTATCTTAAATCAAAGCTTCCCAAAATGAAGGCAAGAGAACAAGAGAATGTCTAGTCTTCCTGGGAATCATGAGAGATTTCAAAACTGGCTTATTTAAGAGCAGCCAGCTTATGTGTCTGTGGACAATGATGATAATATTCTTTTTTCTTTAGCATTGTGTCATGCTTCAGAAGGATACCATGTTTCAAGAGAGACTCCGAGATTTCACTGAGTCTAAGACACCATCCATTACAAGATGCTTTTGTGAAGCACTAAGAAAGAAATACTGCCAGTTATAAAATCATTAGATGGCACTGATTTTAAGGTGCATCCCAAAATCAGAGATGTTAGACTGTGCAAAAAAATGGAATCGATGAAATAAGGTTATTTTTCATGACTCAGAATACATTTGATAATTATCTCTCTTGCTTTTGATGAAAAGGGAAATAACTTAAAGAATATGTAGTTAGTACTATTTACTGCTTACCCCCCCAAAACCCCCTTTCTTTCTTCTTTATTTCTCCCCAGATACTTATCTTCTCCTAAGTATCCACCTTCCTATGCCCAGCTACATTCTTGAAGATAAGCAAGCCCAGCCCCAAGTTTGAATCATGACTGGTCAAAGCCATCATGGGTCTATTTACCCACAACTGGCTTCAGAATTTATTCATTCAACAAGTCTTTGAAGAGGTTCTACTGGTACCAGTCACTGATCTAGGTTCTAAAGTTACAGTGTGACCACGCCCAATGCAAAGATCCCTTCTCTTTCTCTGGACATTGCTGTGAAGATATGGCTGTTGTTACAAACTTAACTGAGGGGTAAGGCTGAGGCTGAGACTCATATGCTGAGGGGCAAGAGCAGAAAGATGGAAAGAACCTGATGTTTTATCATCTTGTTGGGCCACTGAATTAACCAGCCTTGGGGGGTGTCCTTTCTCTGGACTTACTATGTGAGACCACAACTTCCTTTAAAGTCAATTGAGTTGATTACAGAATTGAAATAATCTCCCTTGGCAGACAGTAGGTGATAAAACTTGAAACCAAATTCAGGAACCAAATTCAGGGCTTCAGGTGTGTGGTGGTTTTCCTGACAAAGAATGCCTCCAGGGAGAGGGAGGCTGATAATTTTCAAGAAGGGTTGGCTCTGGGATAACTGGGGGGTGGACGAGTTGAGGGAGACACAGTATAAACAGAAGCAGGCTTTTGGCTGGCTCAGTGGCTCAGGCTCATTCACGGGCACCTGACCATGAGATCATTCCTGCCCTGGTCACTGTCCTCCCAGCACTTCGAGAGGCCGAGGCAGGAGGATCACTTGAAGCCAGGAGTTCGAGACCAGCCTGAGCAACACAGAGAGACCCTGTCTCTGAAAAAAAAAAAAATAATAATAATAATAAAATTAGCCGAGCATGGTGGCACGTGCCTGTAGTCCCAGCTACTCAGGAGGCTGAGGGAGGAGTATCTCTTTAGCCCAGGAGTTTGAGGTTAGAGTGAGCTATTGATCGCACCACTGTACTCTAGCCCAGGTGACAGAGTGAGACCCTGTCTCTAAAAATAAATAAATAAATAGATAGAAGCAAGTTTTTAATTAGAATGTATCCTCCCCTAGTTTCCTAATAAAGATCCTAGATTTCAGAGCATTTACTTTAACATCCCCTCTCATGTGCTACACCTCCTTTTATGCAGGGCCTGCGCCGCTCACAGTAAGAATGGACCTGTTTTCTCAGGGTCTAGTGTGTATCATAAATTAAACCAAAGAGACATTCTGCAGCCTGGTGCAGGCCATTAACCAGTCAGCGACTCCACTTTCCAAGGTGATATTTGACTCCATTTAGCACTGTATATAGTACGCTGTAGGACCTGTTGGTGGGAATTTGTCATCTAGGTTATCAGAGGCAGTGTTGATTTAAAAAACCAGTGATTAAGGCAGGATTTTGTCTTAAGACCTTTCTGTAACTTGAATGTCCTTACCCAGAAAGTTGTGCAACTGCTCAAGAGTGCAAGAACTGGCTTTCTGGAGACTGCTGGCTTTGTCTTACTTGAAATATTTGGCTCCAGCTTCATGAACCCAGGTTATGAAGCATGTTTGCATCTTACTGCTTTTGTGGGCAGCTAGTATCTTTAATAGAAGATGCCCCTTGAATGCATGTGTGCTATCACAGAATATAGATCAGTTACATCTAAACCGGTTGGTTTCCCACTCATCTGGTGGGTGCATGTTTAGCGTCACCTGTGCCAGCTCAGCCTGGGACATGGTACAGAAACCATCTCTCAAAGGGGGAGACTCAAAGGACCACTAGGTCCTTCCCATCACTGCCCCTCTTCTGAGTGGTGTTTTTACAGCTCTCAGTGATGGGAATTTTGAGAACAAAGTGGAGTATTTGGAGTGCTTATTTGCATGTCAATTTGCAGAATGCTTCTCCCAACTTTTCACCATGCCATAGTGATGCTTTTGTATCTCTTCTGCAGAGGAACAAATGGAGAGGAAGGGCCCGAAGTGGGTCAGTACAGTGTCCTGGCACTTCCTTTGGCTGAGTCTCTGCCCAATGAGGTAGAAGCCAGACTGTTCCTTCTCTCTGGCCCCACAGATCCCCCAGGCAGCAATGCAGAGCTGGGAGGTCTGCTCTCTTTATTGTGGGGTTGGAGTGAGCAGCACCTGACCATGGGAACGTTCCTGCCCTGGGTCACAGGCCTTGTGCAAATGACCTTGGTGGGAATCTAATGATCTCTACTTGCCATGCTCCGACCATCTTTCCCTTTAACCTGTCACTTGCCTGTCCACACCCCTAGCTGGGAATAATAAATGAGCCTGGTAGGTGGCAAGAGAAAAGTAGGATTTCTTTTCCTTTGGGACAGTATCCAGGTCCTGTCATTACAGTAAATCAACTGTAAGTATCCTGCAGCACTATCATAAAACGGGCGAATGAAAACATTTTTTCTCCATCAAAAGATTCTTTGAAGTTATGTTCTCTGGCTGAATCTTACAGAAAAGTGTACAGGAAACAACATTCTATATACGTTTATTTGGCCCAGTCCCCCTGTCACGCAGGGAAGTTTTCTGTGTTATAGTCTCAAAAGCATTGTCCGGTCACATTTTAAAAGGCCCCAACTTCAGTCATTTCCCCGGGGACGTGCATATCAGAAATTTTAACAGACAATGCTTGTCTGCCAGTTCAGCTATTGTTACGAAGGTGCTGCAAAAGAGGAATATTGCAGACTGAATTCAAAATAGTTTTCTCCCTGTCACCTGACATTGTGTATATTAAAACAATATTATTAAAATCACATTAATTTTATCTTAGTAAATTTTTAATGTGCAGTTATAAGGTAATCAGGGAAGTTTTATTATACAGTGCATGCACGTATATATTACAGCAATAAATCCTCATCTGGTAAAAAGAAAAATAATAACAGAAGGGGGTTTCAGGGATGAAGGTGAGTTTGAAACATGTGCTTGCTCCCAGCAGAACTTTTAAAGCAGATGTTCCAGAAGTTCTGTGTCTGGGATAAGGCTGGGTTATGAACTGGGAACCTTGGCATTTTGAATAAATTTCTGGATCTCGGAATATCTGGCCACCTGATGGTCTAAATTACATACTTCTTAGGTATATAATAGAAAAGGAGGTCTTATTTGTGAAATACATTCAACTTTTTCCAGTTTATTACTGTGACCCAAAAGCATTTCTGGTTAGCGTCTATGACTATTATGGACGCCTAGAATAAATAAAAATTAGTACTAGAGCTAGCCCCTCAGCATTTCCTAGGGACCCTCGGCCAATGGCGCAGTGTGCTCCGGCCAGTCCCACACTTGGCACTTCGCCTTTTTTCCTTCTTTGGGGACTCACTGTTCGAATGTGTCTTTCCTTACTGGCAGTTACAGCAGAGAGTGGTCAGGAGTAGGGCACCCTTGATAAGACTAAGCCCTTCGTTTTCCTGTTGTCCAGCCACATGGGTGAGAGCTTGTTGGAGAGGGATGCTTTCTTGGCTTATTAAAGTAAGACTTGGTAGTTATTTTGGTGATTTCAGTACACCCATGCTTTCCTGAGGTTCTAGTCTAGTGAGTAAGAAGTTATGTGGTTCACAAATTACACCCTGTTAACTCAGGAAAACATAAGTAAGATCTCAAGCCTAACGCTGTGGTTCCTCAAGCTGTTTGTCCCCATTCGCAAATTTCTCAGATCCAAACTACCCTCAACCTTGGCTCCATTCTAGATCTGAAATACGGGAACTACTGATGTCTCTGTGTTCTGATTTATTGTTTAATTAGAGATTGGAATTGGTGTTCTGCTCACAAATTTTGCCTTTGCCACCAAAGTCTGAAAGTTGTTAAATTGAGTCTCATTGTGTTAGTAACTTCCTATCATATTACCAGAGATTAAATTTGCTAATGTAATATGAAAATCACTAACATAAGATGAGTGCAAATAGAAATCACAATCTCCACAGACTTCCTAAAGGTAATGTTGAATGTGTAAACACATCTCTCTAGTGGTTTGCTCTTGCTAACACAAGTACGAGTGTTGAAGTCGCCACTTCCATTTACCTTAAATGCTCTTCAGGCTGGGCTTGGGTGAGTGGGGGTGTGTGTGCGCACACAGTTAAGGTGGGGAAGGGTCTGCAAAACTCCCAGGCATGATAAATATCAACCATCCCATATGCATGGGGGATATTTGAGTGTAGAAGGAAGGGCAGGTTAATTTTCTTCCTCCCTTTCTTTGGTGAAGTATAAAGAGAAGAGGTTTGTATTTAGAACAGCCAAGGTGGAGTTTCAGCTCTGCTGTTCATTAGTAGTGGTGAACCAGCAAGGACCTCAGTTTTCTCATCCATAAAATGGTGTGATATGTGGACTCCCACAACAGGGTTGGTCCTTGTGAGAATCAAACAAAATAATATTAATAGATGTGAAAACACTCCTTAAACTGGAAAGAACATAGATAATGTGACGATCTCCACCCCTCTTAGCTTTATTTCTTCTGTTACTCTCTGACATCATCCAGTTCAGTCCCAAAGTCAACTTAAACTCTTGCCCTCCTGAGATATTTATTCGGAGGGTGGGCTCTGTTCTCCAGATGGCTGGGGACGGGAGAGTGGGAGCAGGAAGTAGCAGAGAGTATGAATTCACTTCTGCCTCTTCTGGCATTCTGCGATATTATTCATCAGGCTTCAGGTGGGATGGTTTTTCCTTTAAATTTGAAATAGCTAGAATTTATTTTATAAGAAGCTGATTAACTTCCTATTCATGCACAACCACCTTTCTCCAGGGGACAATGACTGACTTACACACGCAGGGTATGTTTTGGTGCCATCTGTAGAAATAAAACAGCTATTTTTGTGAACAGAAAAGAGCTGCAGTCATGTGCCACAGGCAGGCAGAAGAACAGAATGCAGAAGCCACTTGGGTGTTTTGGAGGATTGTCCACTCATTCTATCAATAAATATATGGTGGTTACCCTGTCTCACTTGGAATTTGCAGCCCATTTTTTTCAATCAGTAGTAGACCCAATTTCTCAGTGTACCTACAAATGAGGCCAATTTTATAGTCCTTCCTTTGCAACTAGAGAAAATGAAATACAGAGGAGCTCAGGTCTAGTAGTGACAGATGATAAACTAGTCTCCCTATGACCAACCCCTAGTCTCAGTTAATCCCACAAAGGACTCATACTCGGTGCAGCAATGCCCAGTACACTGAGCACTAGAGTGACATGTTCAGGTGACCTAGGCTTTTCCTTCTTTCTCAGGTGGCTTTTAGCTGCTTTGGCTGAATTTGTACTTGCTGCGTTATTTTTAATTTTCCTGGTTCCCCCAACCATGTGTCTGTGTTTTCTAGATTCTCTCAGACTCTTCCATGACTCAAATATCCTTAAATAATTCTTTTTCATCAGTAAGTTTTGCCATCTTGCTTTTCATCTTTCTCTTCCAGGTCGTTAGTAAGACTCCGAATAAAGCCAGTGTCAGCCCTCTCCCCTGGGCTCCCCACAATTAACCTCTTTCTACAGAAAGAAATGGCCTTTTATTCCTACTCATTGCCTTCCATCTCTTAACTAGTTTTTAAGATGTAACAGAATTTTAACACTTGCCCCATGGTTACCAATTTTGCTTAATAGCGTCTTGCAAGGATCTTTTTTTTCTTTATTACCTAAAGTCCTTTGAAAGTCCGAATGCATCACACCCACCAGTTCTCTCTTTCATCTATGGTTTTGGGGACTCCTTCAAAGGACTCCACGGCTTCTAAGTCTTCTCCAGTTTGCTATTATTCCACGGCTGCCGTGTTTTTCCCAAAGTGCTCACTGTCCCAGGGCTGCGTGTCTGCTGGGGACCTGCCTGCCCCGGTGCTGCTGCTGCTGCCGCTGCCACGAGCACAAGTGACGTGGTGTTTTTTGTGGCCAGCTTCCTTTTTTCTTTTTTTTTTAACTGCTCTAGGACTTGCCAAATGAGGGCCATCAGCTCCCGGTGAGGTAATGAAATGTCATTTCTACTGTAGCTTTCTTTGATGTCCCAGCTCTGGGACACAGCTTCACCGTCACCACGGAAAGTGTATTTTCCCTCACCACCCTGGACTGACGTGTACTCCTTGTGCTGTGCGCCACACACGCAGGCACAGCGCTGATTTCGATGTGCTCTGTGGGTTCCTGGTGCTGCTCCTGACACCCTGCAGGGTTACCTTTGTCCCAGGCCGCCTCCTCTGGAAGGACTCGAGGAAAGGCTGATGATTTGCCTTGATGTCTTTGTTCTTTGAATTTATTCTTCCTTCTCCTGCCCTCCACCTTGCCTGCTGAAGTTTATGTTCCTTTCTATTAGCTTCACCTGGGCAGGAATTCTCTCTTTTAAAGCATGCTTTTCCACCTGACCGCATTCCTGCGATTTGAACCATACAGGTTTTTATTTCTCGCCTTCTCTCTCTTTTTTGTTGTTGTTCTGGGACAGGCAAAGAGACTCCTCCTCTAATCAGGTATTCCTCAGCTGCCTTCGTGCTGATTCTGTGGATTTTAATTTGCTAAAGTTCCCTTCAGGCAGTTTCCAACATCCAGTTCCTGGGTCTTGTGCAGCGCTGAGTACACTGTTGGCACTCAACAAATATTAAATAATCATCATCCTCCTTTTGAAAAAAAAAGAAGAAAAGGAAACCAGCAGCTCTTGAATTCTGCTTGTCAAAATAGAACTATTTGTGTTCAAGTCCTCACTTCACCAGTGTCCAACCTAATTATGCTGAGGTCAATTTTGTTTTGCAGCTCAACAGCACAGACTGTCTAAATCTGAATCAACTCCTCTGCTCCTTAGAAGTAAATATATTCTGCCTTATTAATCATCTTGGCTTAGGAGAAGGAGACTGATTTGAGTACCCACAATCTGCTAGACTGTACCAAGTACGTAAAATAAATGTTATCTCTTCTCCAAGCTTACACTGTTTGGACAGGAGGATTGAGGATAAATAATATTTTAATGGGTGGTATTACTTAAATGGAGCTATTTCATTGCTGTTCCATAATAAACCAAGAAGCTCCCATTGGAGCCTTTTTGCCCCAGGCAAGTTCTCGGTTCCCTCTTTGTCATTAGCCTTAAGAGGCAGTGAGAGGCAGTGGTTAGGGGCAGGCTCTGGAGCCAGCTGCTTAGGGTGGATGCCTACATTTACCACTTGCTGGCTGTGTAACCTTGGGCTAATCCCTTGACTTCTCTGAGCCTTGAGTCAATCATCTGGAAATGAGATTAACAATAGTACCCCTTCCTGGGGTTACTGGGAGGATCAAACAATAAAATACTTTGAAAATGTTTGGTATATAGTAAGCCATTATCATTTAGATTTTATATTTAAGGCCATTTGCCAAGTTCCTTTTTATTCTTTTTACTCCCGTCCGGGTGCCCTAGTGTCCACTTTATGGGACATTTTTTATCTTCTTGGATTGTGGGAAGCAGCAAGATCTATGGGGAAGACAGGGTTTGGTGTCAATGAGACCTGGGTCCAAATTCTGGCCCCACCACTTTTAGGGGCTGGACAAATGACTTTAATTGCTCTGGTTTCCCTCAGCCGTGAAAATGGAGTTCGCATTACCTCACATGGTTGTCGGAAAGATCAGTCTTTGGCACGCAGTGAGCGCCCAGTGCGTGGTGGTTTCATCCTCCCTCTCCACTGCTCGATTTCTCCGCTGAGTGTGGAGTTATTGGGCCTCTGCTTACGCACAGCAACCCCCTACTAGCTCACATTTTGATGTAAAGAATGGATAAAGAAATGTAGGAGACTGAGAGGAATAAAAGGATTGGGAAGCTTTGATGTATTGAGGGTCTCCGAACCCCAGTGCTAATGTCATCCTCAGATTTGTCATACTTGAGTGAAAAGAGTTGTGTGGCCACAGGGCCTCCCCTAGCAGATATGCATGTACAGGGGTGGAGGATTTAGGCTAATAACATGTCCCTGTATCCTCAGAGAATGCATTTTTCATTGGTCATTCACTTCATTTTTCATTTGCTATTTTTCATTATGGTATTAAACTGCGTGATAAATGAAAGGTAGAAGAACTTGACAGATGATTTGATTTCCGTCCTTGTCAGATTATTTGGCTTAGTTTCCTTATGAAAATAGAAGGCAAGCCCTGTAAAATTGTTCTTGTGGATTTGTTTTTCAGCATGTGTTTCCCGCCAGTGCCATATCTGATCTATCTATTTACCTATGATTCAGTTACTGATCTGTATCCCACAGGAGCCTGGATACATATTGACAAAGTTTCCTATTTGCTACAGTGGGTAGTATCTAAGGAACATTCCACGTGAACTTCCAATTCTTTTTCTACATAGCTTCTCCATACCCTGTATTATTAAAGAGGCTTCAATTATAGAAGGCCCACAGAAGACACAGATTTTGCAACAAAAGAAAGTCTGCCCATTCTTCTGTTTAAATACAGTAGCAGATTTTGACTCCTTCTTGGTAATGTGGAAAGCATAAATACAATATTGAGCATACTTTGTCATTTATGAGCTGCCAAAGCCGGGGTTAGCAACATGTCTATTCATTTCAACACTCCCAAAACTTTATCGAAACTTCTTATCGTGTGTGCTTCTGGGGGAAAAAGGGAGCCTATGAACTCTGTAGATGCTACTAACTTCATAAAGAATCACCCTGCCCAAGGAAGACAAAGCTGCAAAGAAAGAAAGAAAAAAAAGAGATGTTCAACCTTTTTTTTTTCCCCTCCTAGTAGGGAAAAAAAGGTTCTAAAATAGATCATATGTTTATCTGTCTTGTTGCAGCTTTCAGCAAAACTGATGTGATATGACAGGAACAGTCTCTAAGTAGCAGCTTCACTTAGACAACAAGCAAATAAAAATGAGAGCTTCTCCGAGTTCGGACAGCTTGAAAGAAAATGGAGAGGCAGTAAAGCCTTAAGCTTGATAATGGAGTTAATTGTGAGTTGCTAAGGCAGACGAATGATGGAGAAATGGTTTCTGTGCCACCTTCCTTAAAGCGTAACCCCATTTCCAAGTGTGGCTGCACAAGGATGCTGCTCTACTCTTCCTCTTCCTTCCACCCAAAGCTTAGAAGTTATCTCAGGCTTTTATAAAAGCCTTTTTTTCTAAACTCCGCAGTAAGCAGCATTCAAAAATGCATGCTGAAAGTGTCAGTTATTAGCCGTGGTGCACGTCAAGCCCCTCTCTCCCTCTTGTTAATGTGAGCAGTTATTCTGCTCGTGACCTATTAAAACTTTGTTTGCTATTATACTTGCTGGCAAGCTAGTCATGTGGAAAGGTGTTGAGGAAATGAGCCGGTGTGTTCCCCAGGTGATATAAACACTTTATCAAGCTGATCCCTGCCATGTTATGTAAACTATACCAGGTAGCATTCATTTTAAACAAAGAGATAAACAGATCTAATATGCTTCAGGGCATCATGCTTTATGCATGAACTACTTCTTATTTTTATATTTGAGATTTTTTTTACACAATACATTGTAATGTAGTGGAGAAATAAAATGATATCTTTACAACCATAGTCGTACCTGTAATTTCTAAGTTCTGAGGGTGATCTACTCAGTTAATCCCACGTTAAATTTTTAAATTGGCATTTAACAAACAATTAATTTTTAGCTAAAATTCTATTAATAATTGTTATAAGAACTTAAAAGTTAAATGAAGTCATCCGCAGAGATAAAAATTATATGTACACACATTAACTTTATATGTATACACACTTATTTTCATAACTTGTATTAACCATCTAATTTGTCACTTCAATTTGTTATCGTGGGCCTCCGTTCTTTATTTCTAGAAATGCCCTAGATTTCATTGATCATTTATGTGCAAGCTAATGGGCCATAATATGGGCCCAGTGTGCTTTTCTACGGGGTTTTCTTTCATCCTCACATAATCCTTTGAAGTGGGTAGTATTATTGTATATCAGTTTTACAGATAAAGCTATTGAGGCTTACAAAGTAAAATAACTTGTCCAAGGTTACTCAGCTCTGAGATGAGATCCAAAGGTGTGCCTGACTTTAGAGTCCTCGCCCTTGGTACAGAGCAGTGAAGGAGAACATGGGTTCTGGGGTCCGACTAATGGGTTCAAAACTGGCCTTGCTGCTTATTGGTGTGTGATCTTGAGATAAGTTGCCTAGCCTTTCTGAGTTTTTTTACTCACATGTAAAATGGGGTTAAAAATAGTTCCTACCTCAAAGGGTTTGGTAAAAATTAAATGAGATACTACACACTGCCTGGCACATAGGAAGTTCTCACTGACTATTCGCTGCTATTATTATGGTTGCTATTAATTTTATTATCATGTATTACTGCATTTCATTCATGATTGTTGAGGATTTTAACCATTATAATTTGAACCAGGATTTTCTTTCTTTCTTTTTTTTTTTGAGACAGAGTCTGGCTCTGTTGCCCTGTCTAGAGTGCCGTGGCATCAGCCTGGCTCACAGCAACCTCAAACTCCTGGGCTCAAGCGATCTTCCTGCCTCAGCCTCCCGAGTAGCTGGGACTACAGGCATGTGCCACCATGCCTGGCTAATTTTTTCTCTCTCTACATATTTTTAGTTGTCCAGCTAATTTCTTTCTATTTTTAGTAGAGATGAGGTCTCGCTCATGCTCAGGCTGGTCTTGAACTCCTGACCTCCAGCGATCCTCCCGCCTCGGCCTCCCAGAGCACTAGGATTACAGGCGTGAGCCACCGCGCCCGGCCAGGATTTTCTTAACATAGAAAATAAGTCCCCTGACCTTGGGAGAATTAAGGCTAGGGGAATTTTTTAATGTCATAGTACTATTCATTAGAACGTGTATCTTTGACTATAATTTTTGCAAGTTCTATATTAAAAAGAATAGTAATTCCTCCACCTAAACCTGTTCCCCTTCCCCCACTATCCATTACAATTCCCAACTAAAATAAATGGACTCAGGATGGAGTTTATATTTAATTCAACTCTATTAAACTGAAAGTCCTAATTTAGTCAGAAAGTTTGATATATATATCAAGCCAAATAACGTGACTTATATTTTCTAGTTTAAGTGGAAGTTGTTGGGTCGATATTTTATACCTAGAATTATCAACCTAGGGTATATTTTCAAAGGAGACAAGGTGCATCAACTCTCGCCCCGGTTCCCTCAATCCTCATTTGCAAGGGACGTTGTAACATGATGGGTCTGCCATTCCGAGAGCTGGTTCCACTCTCACTCCTCCTCTGCTGACGTGGGTCAGTATGAGGTCTCTATCTTCTTGCCCTATCACCTGCCCTCCCTCACCTTCCACACACACACATCTGGAACAGGAGCTGGCAAACGACAAGTTGAAAAGATAGGAGTCCCTGTGGATTATGAGCCGATCCACTGAATGCTAGCATTCTTTTAGGTTACACATAGGATATTCATGTTGACCAGAAGAACAAACAGATCTCTGGAGTCAGAGTCAATCCACTTTCCTCACATGGACCCAACTTCTGTTTTTCAGTTTCCTTATTTGATAAGTAAGAGCTATTAACCTCACAAAGTATTGCTATTTGTGGTGTATTTATAGAATAATTTGTTAGGATTATTTGCATCTGCAGTGAAATTGGTTTTGAGTTCTTTCCAACTGGAGACATCCATCAAAAGCATTGAAAATGAGTGAAAATGATAGGAGTATGTTCCAAATGCAATAGAAAGCCACTCTCCCACCAATTGCATTTTTGGCTGAATTCCCTCCTTATTTAGCCAAGATAATTCCATGCAAGGGATAGGGATAACTATTGATATTGGGTGGGAGCAATAACTAGATGACCATTTGCATGTTTAAAGAGAATTCAAAAGAGTATGACAATTAACATGGAATAGAGGACAGCCTCTCTAAAGATCTCCTTCTGAAAGGAACTGAAAATACCCCTTTTAGGCACTCTTCCAGAAAGTTCTCTTGTGGTTATTTTGCATCTTCTCTAGAAGGCTGAAAAGTTTGATAATTTACTTTCTTCCTACCACAACACCTTAATTTAGTCTTGCTTTCTACAGAGTTGTTTCCATGCCCTTCTCTTTCAAGGACTGTAAGATCCTTGAGGGCAGGTACCATTTTTTATTCATCTTTATACCGTTCAAAGCATCTGGTAGAGATCTTTGTGTACAGAATTTGGGTGGAACAAACAAATTAATGAATGACCTAATCACAAATTATACTTCACGGGCAGGGACTGGCTCAGCCCAAGCACTGTAAGTACTCAGTAAATGCTGTTAAGCGAATGAATGAGTGGGTGAGTGAGTGAAGGAACAGACCTTCCCCAAACACCCCCTTTGCAGAGATGAATAGGACAAAAAAGTGGCTGGGAGTGAAGCTGTGTCTAAACACCATGCTAACTGGAATGGTTATGACATTTCCCCTATTCTCTAGAGAAAATTAAAACAAATTAGTGACATTAATGAAAAGCCAAAGATCTAAAAACTAATGAAGGATTCTATTGAAACAATAATTCTCACTCTCTTTTAGAGTCAGTGTCCACTTTGAGAATTTGACAAACCCTTTTCTTGAGATGAGTGACTTACATGCACACACAGCTGTGCACAGGGTGCTCCCCTTGACATGGGATGACCAAACAGACCCCAGGGTTAACAACCTGTGTTTTGATGAGGACGGACTTTGAAGTTCAGGTTTAAATCATGAAATCAAATGATCAGGCAACATTTATTTATTTCTCTGTTTGAAGTTTTTCCATTTGTAAAACGGAACTAATAAAGACAGTCCTAATCTCACAGGGTTGTTTCGAAACTCAAATGAGCAAATGTGATCATGTATTTGAAAATGCTTGGTAAGCTGTGCAGCACCATATTCTTACAAGGTATTGCAGTGATTGTTTCCTTGTGCTGGGACAGGGTGTAGGTATTGGAACCTTCAGATCAGCTACTTCCATTCTCCTCTCCTCTACCCATTGTTTCACTGACACCCTTGTATTCTTTGTTCAGATGGGTGCCTCCCCTTCTAGCCTGTAAGTTCCATTAAGGCCAGAAATGTGATTGCATTCATTTCGGTGTCACTTTTTCCTCTAGCTCCTAGATAGTACTTTATATATAATTGACAATTAAATAACATTTAGAAATATATTTTGGACAGTAGCTAAATCTTCCATATTGGGTTTAAATATGTGGTGGAATGAATTGCAGGGAGGTTCAGATATATAAGTGGATTGGTCAGACAGACCCCATTTCAATAAAATACTGTATTCAGAAGCACACTTGCTTTATAAGTCCTGGACACAATCACCGTCTAGAGAAGGGGTGATTTATTAAGTAGCTAAGACATTCTCACTGCTACAGGATAAGCTTTTCAGCCTTTACCTCCATTTGTGAGCAACTAAAAATCAGAGAACTAATAAAGTCCAATCACCCAGAACTTCTTCCTGTAGACAGACTGAATTATAACTTTTTAATTTAGGCAGGTAAAGAATTATTACAGTAGGACTCTAGGGCAGGAATGTGTTAATAAAATCATCCTCTCTGCCTTTTCATTTAAAATAATCCCTTGAGCTGATTAAATGAAATATCACTTGTTTAATAACTGACAGAACATTATTTTTAAGCACAAATGTTTTGCATATCTTCACTTCCCATTTTTAATTCCAGGCACAGAGGGGTGGAGGTACTGACATCACACAGAGGGAGTCGAGCCGCGTGCTTGGATGCAGTTTGCCCTGTCATCGTGGCATCTATAATTTAGTGTGAAGCAGCGAGGTAGACAGAGCATTATCATTAGAAACCATTCTGAACAGGGATATAAAACACAGTCGCAATAACACTTGTCAGAAAGGTGACTCCAGTCAGAACTCATATCCACGAGTTTCAAGATAAATGCTGACACGGCAGCCATACTACAAAGACTATTATTGCTTTAAAAAAAACAAGTCAAACCCCCAAACAAAGCAAACGCATGAACCTTCCCCAGAGTGAACAAGTTAGTGTGAAGTTTGCATCTGGGGTGGCATAAACTTTCCATGATTTACAGTAAGCATATCCCTTCTCCACTTGGATAAGGTATTTTATGATGCCACAGAGGAAGGATCCAATAGCATTTTGGGTTTAATGATGTTAAGCTATTTGGAATTCTTTCCCCCCTGTTATTTGGAATATATGAGCTGTGCCCCTAAAACAGGTCATTAGCTGTGCCGTCTGCGGGCTCATCGCCTCACCCACAGGACTGCCCAGCTGGTGCTTGCATTTTCCCTGTCTTCCACATTTAGAAAAATCTCTTTGACTTGGTACTAGGCTATGATTTAATAACCCTGTTCTGCTGACTTCATAAGCTGCGAAACCTCGGAGAAAAATCCCAAATCTGAATTACAGTTCTAATTACTCTGGCCGAGGGAAAGGGTTTTCAGCATTGAAAGTTCTATTAGTGCGCATTTCACACTGAGCACTATTTGTTGCCACAGGTCACAGGGCTGCATTCTGATTCGCTTTTCTCCTTTTCCACAAATGCAGCCGCTTTCCTGGCGCCCTTTCTGTCTGCAAGGCTGGAGGAGAGCTAACTGCTTGGTGATTCAGTGCAAATAATTTTTCCTGAGCTCCCAGAATTTACTTGGAGAGTGCACTTCGGTTTAGGAAAAAAACAGATATGTTGTAAATACAAATTTATAATTTAACAGGTTTGTGTTCACCACAAGAGGATCCACTTTTATTGTGATATAAAAGTGTAATTTAAAAAATTATTTCCCTTTCAGTTGATTACCTGGTTTTAATATATTTTAAAATGTTATCGATTATCCCAGATTTTCAAGTTCGATATTTTCTAACAATAAAAAACATTAAATAAAAGTTAACACATATATGTGGTTAAAAAAAGTTCAAACAGCACAGATGGGCATACAGTGAAAACAAGCCTTCCAATTCTAACCCCAGATTTTCTAGGGTCTCTCTCAGGTAACCTCCGTGTTTCCTGTGTGTCTGTGTTTCTGCAGAGGGGCTTTATGCAGATGCCAGTACACGTGTCTGCAGATGGCTTCCTCTGGGTGCACAAATGACAGCAATCTATGTACGCTGTTCTGCCCCTTGCCTTTTTTTGCTTGATAGCTTGAAAACTGTTCCATATTTGAACACACACATCTTCACCATTCTTTTTAATGGCAGCATAGTATTTCAGACTGTGGTCTGCCTTCATTTATTTAGCTAAGTCCCCACTATTGATTAATTATAGATCAATTCTATTTATTTTTGCAATAGCAAAAAAGTTACAATGCATATTCTTATAATTATTCTTTCTGCGAGGGATTACTTTAAATAGGAAATTCTATTGGAATATTATTCAAGATTTCTCTGTGAAACCTGTCTGAGGAAGGGAATTAAGGCAGGGGCTTTTAAAGCTAACCTTTAGGGGCAGGTATTACCAATTCAGAATACCTAAAAGGCAAAGTGGATGTGAACACTTGAAATGGTGAGAAAATACATACATTTTTTTAAGTTCTAAAAATATGATTTGTTTACTTTGGGGAATAAAATTATTTCACAATATAAGATATTCCTGTAGTGCCCTGTGAGCATCTTCTAAGGCCTGGAGAGGAAACAGCTTTAATAAGATCTCTCTCTTCAAGGAAGTTAAACTACAATAAATGAGAAAACCAAGACTTTGCCTTCCTCTTCAAAAGAACATAGAAACTGCCCAGTTTCATGGCAAAAGCCACAGATTGGGGTTACTCATGTAATTTTTTTAAAAAAAACCCTCCCTTTATGTTCCTGTTTCCTAACCAAAATGAGAATGAAAACATTGATCTACCCTCTGGAAATTCTGGAGGTCACCCCTGTTATATGTCTCTTGGCACTTGGTAGTTGTCTTTTTTTTTAGCTCTGTGATTGTCATTTGAGTGATAACTTGTCATTTGCTGTCAGTGCTTCCCAGAACCCCAGCTCCTTGAGGGCAGAGTCTGCATCTGAGTTCTCCACCATGGCCTGCTCAGCTCTGGCACAGGGCTTTGCAGACAGTGGGATAGCATGAGTCTCTATTCACTTGAAGTGAAGAAGAAAGAAGACATTCTTCTTAAATATTAAGCGTAGATATTTCTTTCAGAATGGAAAGTTCTTTTAACCACTTATCATAATTTTACCCATTTGAGAGAAAGACACATCGAGTAGAAAAAAACCCAGAATGCCCAATTACCCTGCCTATGCTAGGTTGAAAAACTTACTACAAAATTCTTTAACAAGTTTAATAATCTCTCATTAAAATATCACTGGCCACCATTAATAGATCCACATATTAAAGTCTGTATATTATTGGGAAAAAGGAAGAAAATTCTGTTTTTGATAAACATGAATTGTAATTCTTTATGAAGTTTTAGTAAGTCAGTGGATACGTTACAATTTTAAGGCATACTTCTCTGTCATCTTGGGTATCAGTTTACGGTACCATCACTGCTTGAAATGACTGATTCAAGGTTCAATCTGATCTGGTTATTTTTGGAGATGGGTTAGTTACTTATTAACTAGCATTTTATTAAAGACTGAACTTTTATATATATTGGTGCCAAAAACACGTTTCCCCTAACTCCTCCCCATCCCTCACACTTAAATTGTATGTCAAAAAATGAAGACAGGCTTTTTCTGATTTGGAGAATAAATCATTCAAAAGCTGTTCAACTTAACTTGTGATCTCCCCAATCCAGAACAAAAGTTCAGCCAACCCCTGGATGATATTCTTCTCTGCTGTATTAAGTTCTGGCTGTGAGTTCCAGCTGCCTGGGGGCAAATTCCACCTTGAATTTTAACAGGATTGCCGTCTTATGGACGTGGGAAGCAGAGTATTCAGATGACAAAGATGGCTGAGAAAAGTCTCAGCCATGTAACCAGGCAGCTGGATACCCAGGGTGGTGATGAGAATCTTAACTTTGGGCAAGATTCTCCTGTATTCTAAAGCTGGAGAACTTCAGATCCAGAATAGGCCAACAGGCAGCAGTAGCTGGCTTCGGGCACACAAAGTGGTAGAAAGACAAGGCTTTGTAAAGCCCAGAAAAGACCCATCACTGAATGTATCATTAAAAAAGCAGCATGGACTGGTAGCTCAAAAATGTGCAGAGAAAATAGCCCTCAGGAGAATAACTTGGTATTCCAAGTTGATTTGGGTAATCAGAAGCAGGTAATGCTTTTGTAGCGCACGTTCAGCAGATTCTAGATGCAAGGGTAGCTCCTCAACTTCTCTTCCCTGAACAAATCATTGTGAAGTCATATACATTATATATGAAACAAAAGCAATAAACAAAAGATACTGAATTTTCTTGCTAGCAACCAGGAGTTTGGGTTTACAGCAAATGTACTTTCCTTCCCTGGAAGCAAACTAAATTACATATAGATTAAGTTAGGTGGAGGAATGAATTTCATCAAAACTGTGTTGGATAATCTAACTTGGATGTTGAAGTCAACAGCAGCTGCGATGGATATGATATTAGAGTATAAAAATCCAAGAGACTGCTATTCACCTACAAAAACATAAAATCACAAGATAACCCCCAAAGAGTTATGCTGCACTATTTACCAAATGTGTTACCCTACTGAGTTGTTTAAATAAAACACTTCATGTTTTTTAAAGCACTTTCATATTTATTATGTCTTTTGATGGCCCCAACAACCCAGTGAATAAATACCGGTTTCATTTTGTGGGTGAGGAAAGTGGCTCAAAGTGTTTAAATACATGCTTAAGGTGAGCCAGCTGGTAGGGACAGAACCAGGAGGGGAATGTGGGTTTCTCCTCTAGCCTAGCATTCTTTTTGAGATAACACAATTGTCTCATTAAAGGATTTCATTTACTTAGCACATAGTAGGTGTTGAAAAAAATGCTGAAAAAATAAATTAACAAATGAACAATGACATATTAGATAATCACTAGGAATAGGGAAAAAACAATTGGGGATCACAATAAAAGAGTACTAATTGGAGGAAGATGAAAAGTTATTACTGCTATTAGCAACTAATTTTGCTATTCTCACTTAATCATGACATTGAGGTAGAGGTTTTCAAAATTGGTATAAGGATACCTAGTTCCTGTCTCCTAAATAAGGAGATGAAAAGAAAGTAATATTTCTCCTTGGAGAGGAATATAGTTAATTTCTCAACAATAATATAATGGAAGCCATTTTTTAATGACGTAGGGTAACCCCACATTAAGCGGCACCTGACTTACACAGGAAAACTCCGCAGTTAGAGCTGCGCAGGCTCGAATCTTTGCTTTAATGATCAGCTAAAGTTTCAGGTCATTTTGAAAGCATAAAAAGGGACTGTTGTGGCAATCAATTCCTTTTATTTGTTCTTTCTTTTGTCTTTGTCACTTATGTAGAAATAGAAAACAAATTATAGCTACCCTATAGCTCTCACAAGTCAGAATAATTTAGTTTCAATAGACTTGGTGATACTGTTTAAACCTTGAAAGTTAATAAACATGGATTTGTAGAATTAAAAATATTGAACTATTGGAGTGCTACCAACTCACAAAATTAAAGTTTTATAACCCAAAGTCGAAGACTGTATTCCACAGTTTAAATATTTCATATCTGACATTTTCCAACTCGACAATGTGAAGTCTGATTTTGATTTTTCAATCCAATATGAGTTTTGGAGTTTAATTCAAAATCAAGAAAAGGCCACTCAGAGACTACCTTTTTCTATTGTTCTCTTCATACTAGACAGTGTATTTCTTTTCATCTTAGAAAACTTTTTAAGCTAATGGTATTGTGCACATATTAAACAATGCTCCAACTAGGAATTAAATAGTGAACATGTATTGTTAAAGAGTAACAACCTTGAAAATCAGAGTCTCTAATGTGGTTAGCATATGACCAGATTTACCTATAAATTATAGTCAATGAAAATACCTTAAAAATACTGTGAATTATCACAGAGGCTCCCTAGAGGTGACCATCTGCAAGCAGAGATAGGAGTTGAAATGTTGGGTCATGTGGTTCTGTGAGGTCTTCCCAGAAGAAGAACCTCAAGGTACGGGAGGTGACTTTTTATGATGTGGAGGTACTTCAGTTAGTTGTATGGCCAGAATGAAGGTGGTAGGGTTCCTTGCTACGCAAACTCAACAGCCAGTCAAGTTTTTTCTTTGCAAGGCCTTTAGAATTTGTTAAAGGCATCATGTATATCGCCAAGAGGCTTCTACCCAAAAGCAGGCACAGAGAAATAAATGATCTGGAAAAGCCATCAGGGCTCGCATAGAAGGGCAATGTAACATTTAAAGGGATTTCTCATTTAGGTGGTCTTGCCGTTTGAGAGTGTCTGATGGAAGCATGTGTTTTGACTGTAAGGAAATTGGATAAATAAATATAGCTTAATGTGAGAGGTAGGAATGTGGACAAAAATGAAGATCTCCATATAAACACTGGAACCATTTTGTGAAGGCTTTAGATCTGACTAATGCACGTTCATGTTTGTTAGCCATGTATAAAATAAAGGGCAGGTCTACCTCTGAGGACACCAGGAGTGAGTAACAGCAGGTCTTTGACATTCTATCAGCTCTCCCCATTCTTGTTGTATCTTGCCTAGAATATGATTGGGAGGAGTTCCTCTGACTATTAAATCACACCAGGAGAGGGAACATTAAACTCAAGTTCCCTCCTAAGTTTCTTACATCAAAGTTAAAACTTTTTGGGGGGCTTTTTTGGCTGTAGTTTAATTAAGGCTGACAGAACACTAACTCCAAATCAGCAAGGATCTCCTTAGATCCATTTTATTATCAAATTCACTTTCTGAGTAAATGGAAAGACTAACACATATCATTTCTTAGATAATGTTTTAATATCCTACGTTGAATAAAACTTTTTTTAATCAAGTTGCAATGGTAGCACAAAACTCCACAAGGGGCGAGGGGGTTGCAGATGGCTGCATTACTCTAAATGTTCAAGCTTGACTGACCCATTTCATCAGCACTGTCAGAGCCATGCACTGATACATGTTGACAACATTTAATCTTAAAAAATTGAAAGAAATGAATTAATATGCAAATTTCATCAGCTTTGTAATAAAAATGTCCTTGAAAAAAAACAGTGAACATGACCCCCGAGGAATTGTGTGAATTATCCCAGCTCAATTCTTTAAGTTAGTCAGAGGTACGCGGGTCCGCAAGGAAATCAGTGCAGATTTGACTTGGAAATAATTATGATGAAGAACAAAACACAAGCAGGTTGAATAAATGTAACAACTTGGGAAAAAGTCTTAGTCCTGTTTGTTATTCACTTTGAATTAACAGGATTAGGTTTGGTTTTTGAAAATAAAGGAACACTACCGTGTAATTTTAACACCTAAGCAATGTGAAAACAATATTTTTTTAACTATCAATTTTAGTACATATTAAAAATCACATCTGACAAAATCAGGTCTTTTTTTGTTTTGGATGTAACAGAGCACATTTCTTTAGCAGAAGATATGATTATTAGAAACTCATATTTAGACTATGGTTTCTGTGGAATTTCTATATTGATCATTTTGGTGGAAATGTCTGGTCAACTCACTGCTGGTACAAATAGAGTAGACTGAGTTTTGCTGCTATTGAGGTGACCAGTTATTTCACTGAATTTATCAAATTGATGGGATCACAAAAACATAGTCTCTAAATGTGAGTCTGATTTATAATAATCCCCACATGCCATGTGCAAGGTCTATGTTGAAGCACAAACTCGGCCCAGGAAAGCAGCCCATCTAGGTAGGCATGTAACTGTAGCTCTCTGACTTTAGGTCTGGACCCAACTATAGGAAGCAGTAGCAGAGGTTGATCATAACAATTGAATATTTCTACATAAAAATTTAAGATTTTTAGGGTCCCCAAAAGGTATAAGAATGTTAACAAAATATAAATTTGCTATCAAAAGTAGCTTACCAGAGGTCAAAAATCAGTGAATGAATAATTGGAGGATGGATATCATTGCTTTTCCCCCAGTAAGTCTCATTAATTTAAATAGATTTGTAAATATTAAGGGAACATATGTGGTTTTCACTTCAACCCTTTGTATGTTTGTGCCGCATGCTGGAACTGTTTTCTCTCCCAGCTCTATGTAATGAATCATCCAAGCCTGTGGTTCTGAAAGGAATTCACTTTGCTACAAGTTCAGTTATTCTGGGCACTGCTGATTTTGCCAAGATAAAGTCTACACAATTAACTCAAACCTTTTTTTTTTTTAAAAGACATCAGGGTGCTTTAATGCTTGTTTAAAAAAAACTCAAAATCATACCCCAAACTGATAGTTTCACATGAAGACCCCCAGTAAGGATTGTTAACCTGAGAAACTCTAGTCTCGTAGGGGCTCTGAAATACTGAAACTTTCCTGACTTCATACATCCTTAGAAGACCTAGGCATATAATACTGACTTTGCCCAACCAAATTAATCTCTTCCGTAAGCTTTTGTGGTTCTCTACAAAAGGCTTTTAAAGTTTCTCCTTTCTTTCTTAATCTACCATCAGTAAAATTCTACTTTTATAGTGCCCTTTGCACCTGCTTGCATAAAATGAATAACTCAACAGTTTAATTATGCACTATTCTATCAGTTGGGAAGTGATATAAAGTTGCAGACAGAAAAAAGAATAAAAACCTCTTTTGGTATCCAAAATTAATATATGTCAAGCTCAGGGTAAATCTTAATCTTTTCGAAACATTTTTCTAAAATAGATGTTCTTTTATCACCTGGCACATCAAGACCCATTGGAGGGAGGGGATAAAAAAAAAAGGCATTTGGTTAACATGCTGCAGAACAGCACTCTCTTTTCCACCTCACTTCAGGCTGTTCTTGAAAGATCTGAACAGTTGTATAATAATGAAAAATGGGCAATACTTGTGGGGCACTGCCTGCGCTCACATACCTCCGCCCACGCATTCATCATTCTGCAGGTATTGTCAGTGAAAGTTTAATTGCATAAACACTCTGTAACTGTCTTGTCATATTTCTTGTCAGTCTGGATTCCCTCTCCGGGCTCACTATCTCACAAAACTATAATTGAATTGCTACCAAATCACAAGAGCACCCCCCCCCCCAAATAAAATCTTTATGAATAGAATTTGTTTCCTATCAGCAGATTTGACAAATTGTGGCAGAGGAAGGGCCTTAGTGATAATTTTTTAGTTTATTCTCAATGTAGCTATTTGCTGAATGCTCTTATCTGTTTTCAAAAAATTCTAAAGCTCCAGTCGGGGGTGGGGGTAGCATCCAACAACCCCAGGGGGCTCTGTGGTAATAATTCTGCATGACCCAAGGGAGCCAGTGGGAAAACAGGAAGATTTCCTTTGCCCTACTGAAGGGGTACCACTGGCAAATGAAAGACATATTAATTTGGAATTAAACTGGGTACCTGTCAAAGCTTTCACCAAACTATGTGAATTCTTAGTTATGAGGTATTAAGTACCCAATTTAGTCAAGTGTTTATTCCATTACATTTTCACTTCATTTCTCCTTGCACCAAATCTTTTGGTGATCATTATTCATGTAGGAGCTCTGAGCAGCCAGATTCTTTGACATATTTTTAGAATCATGAACAAATGAGAATTCATCAAAGGCATGACATGCAATTTACTAAATATGTGATCGTAAAATTTTCGTGTATTTACAGCATTGTCAAATTATTAATATTTTCCGAAAACAAAAACAATGTCTCTGATGTGGAATGGGTATTGTCTAGCCTTTCATTTTACATTCTTGTTAAACCATACTCCACCCCCACATACCCCAATCTCACAATATAAACTCTCAGCAAAGGCCCAAATATCCGTGATTTTCTTTTATAAATCTGTTGGTGGTGTGGGCATGAAATATGGCTGCTGGTGAATAACTCTTAAATGGGACTGGGCTTCACCCAGATTGACAACTGTCTGATTGTTTATGTTTTTTAAATGTGCTTATCAAAACCATGTAGGATTGATGGGTGTTTTTAGATGAAGTTATGTTTTTGCAACAGACTTAATTTAGGACTAAGGTTAAAGCTTAGGATAAATGAGTGCATTAGATGATTAAAGAACATTTGTCTTGTGGGACATTTAAGTCATTTATTTATGACACTTAAAAACAAGCTAGGAAAGAAAGCACCACGGGTTTAGCGAATCAGTTTTATACAAATGTTAAACTAAAACTAATGACTTTTTTAATGGAACTCCAAAATATGCCAGTTTACTAAATATCCAGAGGCAGAATCAAATGTGCAGTGGAGTAAACATAATGAAAAAAAATATTGGAATTAAAAAAAAAATCCTTCAACACTATATATGTGTATTCGTATATACATATACCCATATATCCCTTCTTCCAAAAAATTTTTTTTAATTGAAATTGCTCCTTTGTTTGAGGAACTAGGTTTTGTGCTTCTCTTTAACACACTCTCTTTTATTTTAAATAGAAGATGCTTTTCTGATGGTATAGGAATTTGGACTATTGCACTACACTGCACTCAGTATGATAAAATACCTTGTCAGGGGCGACTGGATGGCTCAGGGGATTGGTAATGGGATATATAGAGCCTTTCACCTGTAGGTCGTTGGCTTGAATTTTGTCCAGGTTGGCAGTGACTAAAAGTCATTAACATCTCATGACTGCTTGGTGGCCTATGTGAAATGAGTTTCTTAATTTATTTATTTAAGTCCATATATAGCACCTATGGCCAGGGCATCTGGGCATCTCTCTTGCCTTTACAGAAGCATTCCACCAGATCTACTCATTTTAGTTCTCAGGATTAGTGATGAACTGAAGTCCTCCTGCACAAAATAAATTGATTCATTTAAAGTTCAAACCAATACTGAGTACTCCCACCCCCCTCTCCAGCACAGACCAGAATGCTACATGAAAGCTGATTTGATAGTCAAAGGAGCCTTAGTTTGTGGAGACCTAACATCCAATGCTGGATTGCTTAGTCTTTTGAGGAACACAATCCATGTTGTTGCTGTGGCCACATCACAATAGCCCAGCTGGATAAAGGGAAAATATCAGTCAAAAACATCATATGTGCTATTCACCAGCTAAATCATTGGGTCATAGGCAGAACACAATTTAATAGGCCAGGCTAGAAGCTGCAAACCCTTAGAGACCAACGTCAAGGTCTATTTGAAAGTGGAACTGGCCAGCCTCCAAGATAGCGTTAGAAAAAGGAAAGTCAGCAGGCGTATCTTAGTGTGCAAAATCTAGGAACAGTGGGATGGACCTCTGAGAATAAGAATTATGCATCCCTGTTAAGCTTTAAGACAACTGGGTATATGAAAAAAATGTGAATTTACAAAACAGAATCTATGTATTACAGAGGTTGGAGAAATGTAAATTATTTACTTCTAAAAGCATATTTTCCCTTAAATGGAATCTTTACAAAAGGACGCCATTTAGGGTGTATGTGTGTATTTTCAGAAGTACACATTTTGGGTACTGTGATACACTAGAATCTGGGCCCCTTAAGTCAGGTAACTGGAGCATAGTGTCAGTAAAGCCCGAATTCAAGCTTTTCATGCATAGGTGTCAATCTCCTGTCACCTACCCCCTGGCCAGCCTGTTCATAAGGAATGAACTGGGTTATAAGAGAATGCTTAGCTCAACAGAATTAATGATAATACTAATTGAACATTGACTATGTGTTATACCACTGTTGTAAGCATTTTACATGTATTAACTCATAATGCCCTTGTAAGATACGTTAGTATACATTAATCCATTTGAAGATAAAATCAACAGGTGATCATTCTTTTGCTATTCTTCAATCAAGACCAGAGGGCTAAAAATTTATAATGGGGAAACTGAGGCACATATAAGTTAATTAACTTGCTCAAGGTCACATATATAGTAAGTGACAGAATGAGGAGGTAAATATATGAATGCAGGCTGTCTGGTTCCAAGGCACTATGCACTTACATATTTGCAACTGATACAGAAATAGTTTAAGGACTATGTCTTAAAAATTTGGGTTAGGATTGTCATCTTCATAGGTAGTCAACTCAATTATTAAGGTAACCTGCAAGTTAACCAGAATGCAGATTTTAAAAATCTCTAATATAGGCAGTGCAATTTAATTACATTGCTACAAGTCAGAGAATACAGCCTAGTAAGTGATTACCACCGCCACACTTCTCTGGGTAGCCAACTAGAATCTATGGGCGCATAGCTGTCATAGATGGAAAACCAGAGACTTTTGTGTTCTACCTATGTAAACAAAGAATAGGCAGGACAAGGTGAAAAAGGGATGTGAGAGCCTGTAGACCAAAGCCCAGGGTCGCACTAAAAACTGGAACTTGGATCTGAGAGCTCTTGTCTTAAAACTTTTCAGTTAGTTACCAGATATATCTAGGAGATCACTTTTAGGAAGGGCACCCCGAAGACTGATGAGAAATATTTGGGAGATCTACCAAAAGAACTGGAAAACTGAACCTCTGTGCTGAGTGGCCCGTCTGCGACTCTGCTTGCATTAGGAGGGTCTTGGAAGAAGGGAGTGGCACCCACCTAGCAGAAACAAGAGCATGTATAGTGCTTGCTCACACGCATCTGGAGTATCAGTAAGAGTTTCTTTTTTTTAAAAAAAGTTTCCCATAGTCAAATAAATTGGGGAAGGCAAGTTTTTAAAAAATAAATACGTTTATTGATCTCACGCAAATTTCAAATTTTCACTAAGTTAGCATTCATTGTTAATTCCAATGAGAGGATGTGCTATCCAGCTTTTTCCTATGCTGTTTAACTGGGACACTCTTTTTTCAAAGAGTATCTCCTAGAGCAGTTATGATAAGAAACATATTTTGGAAGTGCTGGCTTAGACTTTGTCAGCTGTGAGTTTTAGAAAGCAGAGAAGACCAACTGGTTCATTACAAACTGCTGATGTACAAATTTACCTAGTGTTTATAAAATGGAGACCTCTGTTAACTGAATCTTTCAACAGAAACCCTTTTAAGAGGTGGCTTGTATGACTATAAGTTCTGTGAGAACAGGGACATCTTTGGTAACTACTATATCCCAGGATCTAGGACAGAGCCTAACCCATGCACATGCAATATAAGTGGCTGGCTGAATGGGTAAAGAAATGAATGAATGTTTTCCATATCTAAACTATAGATATGCAACTATAGATACTATTATATTTTTATATTACTTCCATGAAATGGAAAGTATTTCCCTAAATATTGGTTGAATTTTTTATTCAATTTTAATATTAATTAAATCAATTTCTACCTATTTGACTAACAGGAGCACAGGAGAGTTGCTGTCAATTTTATCAATGCCCTTATTCATGTTTATATTTAGAAAGGATACCCCCTGACAAGTTATAGGCACTGACCAGAACACTGACATTTTACCAAAGGCACAATATTGTGCCTTTGAGTAAAACAGAGAGAGGAACAGCTTTGAACCCTAAGGGAATTTACATATTAATACTTCATGATCAATACCATATGTAATTTTGTAATTTTCAAAATTTTCCAGGTTTTATTACCAATTGATAAAAAAAGTAAGTGGACATATGGCATCATCAATTCTAATCATGTGTGAAAGCTTAAGACTTGCATAATTTTTAGAGTGTTAAACATTAGCCCCTGGCTAAAGGCTGACCACAAGGTCTACTTTTGCCTTTTTCTAAATATCATCTTAATTCCAAGTCGTCATTTCTTCCTTTGCAAGGCCTCTCAAAAATTCTTCTTTTCAAGGTCTACTCACTCACTCTGGGTTGCAGAAATAGTCTCTTAAGTGATTTCTTTTGTTTCCAGTCTTCCCTGTCTAACCCATCCCGTACATTCTTGCAAATATAAAGGATCCAGTATCAAGTCCAGTGAACCTAAGTTACCTATGTTATAAGGAAGACTACTCAACTAGTCAGAGCTGCCTCAGGAGGATGGTGAGCGCCCCCAGCTGGTGGTCTCAGGCAGGGGTCGGACAGCTGTTTCAAATGGGCTGTTGAGAAGCACGTTGGAGGATGGGTGAAGAGTGGAGGCTCTGGGGCCAGGCTGCTTGGGTTCAAATTCTAGACTCTCCATCTACTAGCTTTTGTATGACTTTTATAAGTTTTTTTTTTAATTGTTCTTTTCTTAGTTCATCTTTAAAATGGGAAAAATAATGGTATCATCTTCATAGTATTCTGTGAGGAATGAATGAGGGTGGTGCATATAATAGGCTCAGCAGAGTGCCTGACACATGTGAGCACCAATGACTGTTAGCAGTGGTGTAGCCCAAGGGATTCAGGAAGCTATGAGTAGTTGTATTAATATGATATGACCCTCAAGGGAGGTTTCTTTTAAATTTGAGATTTTTTTTCATATTTATAAGTGATGAAATAATATTTTCATTGGGTCACTTTTCTCTTCAATGAGTCATACTCAGAACTTATCACACAGATCGCAGATGCTTCACCTTGGCAGCCCGGCTCCTCCACGATCTGGCCCCGTTCCAGACACGCACGGACCTTTGCTTCAGCGAGGAAGACAGGGCTCCTTCCTGCCTCCCAAACTCAGCATGCTCACTGCCACTGTGCTGTTGGGATGAGCCTCTACCTTTTTGCTCTAAGGTTAATTTTCATGCAGGGCATGTAAGTCATCCCTCCTCTTCAAAGCCTGCCCACAATCATTGAGCCACTCCCTGATTTCTTATACTACTTGCCATAGTTAGGCCACAGTTGAGGACTGCAATACTATCTTTCTTCTCATGTTGTTGACTGTGTATAAATCTTCTATGGATGATGACCAGTTTCTTAAGGGCAGGTGTCATATCTACCTCTCATGTTCTCAGTAAGCACCTATTAATAGTAAAGTGCTCGAAATGAAACCATGGCCTGAGTTCAAATCCTGGGTCCACAATTTACTATGGTGTGGGGCAAGTCCTTTGCCACCTCTAATCTCGGTATAGGGTCATTTTCAGAAATAAATTACTCATAAATGCCTCTTCTTGTAATTGGAACATGGAGGTAAAACATTATGAAAACTATTAATGCATCATTAATGTTATTAGAATATTTGCAACAAGTTGTACCTTGAGTAGACAAAATTAAAAGAGTCAGTACAGTTTTTCAAAGCTAGGATTTCCTGAATTTCAGTTAGTGAAATCTGCCCCTTAAGTGGAAGGGAAGCTGTTTAGGGCCACCTCTCAACAGAGTCAGAAAGAGCAACAGTCAGAGGAACTAATATTTCTGTAAACCTATCATGCAGCAAGCACAGTGTTAGGCAGTTTTTAGGCTAATTAAATAAATGAACAAAAAGCAAACAAAAAACCCCTTGATAATATTCATCGACGACCCTGATAGTCCTGGTCTATATATGTCTAGGCGTATCAAAGCACCATATTCCCAAAGAAGCAGTATTTCTGGGTTGTTAGTTTCTCTGGCAACAGCAGCAGCCTGTGCTTCAGTGCCGCCCTCCTTACACCAGGGTGCCCTGATCGTCGTCACCACACTCCTGCAGTGGGTCAATCGTCTGTCCCCCTCACGTGATGGTCAGTTCCTGGGAGGCCGGGAGCTCTCGGTTTCTTCAGTGTTTGATGTCTGACACGTGGCAGACATATTTGTGTTGAATCATCCACACAATTCTTGTTAGCAAGTGAGCCTGGATCTTGAATGTAAATTCATTCTAGTTAATAATAACCAGAGAAAAGACAAGTTCTTCACTCTTTTCAAGCTAATTTTGTCAACTAATAGAAGATGGGCAATGTTTCCCGTGGGTCCTATTAATAACAAACCATGATTGTGTTTCATGAGTGGAAGCCTCCAGGAGGATATGTTTACCTCTGGATGGACACCACTGCTCTTCTTCCAACCCACACTTGCCTTGGCAGACTGGCTCTGCAAGGAAGAGCACGGAGAGACCGCACAGAGTGTGGCCCAGCATTGGCTGACACAGAGCAGAGGCCAAGCATCCAGAGGCAACCGTGGCTGTGCTCCTGGCTGGGAGGCCTACAGCTAATGCGGACCATGGAGCTCGGGGGTGAATTCCGCCTGTAATCTATTCAGATGCTAGTTACTATTCACTGTGGTATGAGTTTCATTGTAGGGATGAAAGAGAAGAAAAGGATTAGATAGAGTTTAGTCCCAAGTAAGAGACTATATTTAAAAAATGTTTTAGCCAAGTGAAATATGTGCATGAGGGTATAGTTAGGTTTCTCTCTGGACTTCAGAATCCCCTTGGAGAAAATTCCTCTGGTTTGATTCCTAGCAGGGTCCTATTTCCTTTCTCCATCTAGTTCCTAAGCTTCCCACCTACTTGAACCCTAACATTGAACCCTTTAGTCTAATGTTGGCTGCTAAACTAAATGGTGTGGCTTGTGGCAAGCCACTTAGAATTTCCATCACTTTTTTCCCCAGCTGTAAAGCGAGGATATCACACTGACCTGCCTCAGAGGGATATGGTGTGAATTAACTCCTGTAATTAGTGGTTTCTGTGCTCTGCATACACGGAGTAGGATATGAATGCCAACCATTATCACAGTGGCCTGAGTAAGCTTTGCTGCTAAAGCTATACTTGGGAATAAACTGCTTGGCAAAGAGCTGACAACTGGAAGTTGCAAACTTTACACAGAAGCAATATTTCCAGTATTTTCCCCAAGCAATCATGAGTAAATTGCTCACTAGGGGTGGCAATGGTTTCCAGCCAGTTCTGCCTCTTCCGATCTGTGCACCCTGCAAAGCTCAGTCAATGCCAGGTAACTGATCCTTCGTACGTCTGCTGTTTAGTGCAGATGAAGAACTCAGAATGGTATAATTTGGACAGGGATGAAATTTCCGTGCAATGGTATATATTAAAAGCAAATAACTTGTGCTTTGTTCAAGGCAAGAGCTATAGAAATAGAATCTATAACTTTTAATTATCTAATGACAAAGACGGCCACATTTTTTTTTGAAATGGGGAAGAATAGGTCATCATTAACAACTTGCCTGGGGTTTCATTTAGAAACTTTAAAAATGTTCCCCTTATCACTACAGATAAAGGGAAGTCAAAATTATGATCTAGAAAGCTATATTAAAAAACTTAAAAATAATGGGTTTAAAAAATTGATTTTTAAAGCTTTCAGTAGAAGGTTGGTGGGGGAGGAAATGCTATGTATAAACTGAGTGAACCTATAAGAGGCCTGTATGTCTATTATTGAACAAAACATTTGCTACCCTGTAAATGCCATTATATTAATTTATATAAAAGCTGTGCTTTTTTTGAGTTGCAACCTCTGTGATCTAAATCTTGAAAAGGAAAGTTAGTTTCAGAATGGTATGCAGACCTATGCTGAGATACAACATCTCTTCTGGGAATGAAAGGGAGGCTGCCCTTCAGTAGCTAAGTGAGTCACCAATGCTGATTTTCAGGGGTCAAGGTATTAGGTCCCAAAGGATGCCTGAGGCTGCAGCCATGCATTCTGGAAACTGGCTTGGCAGGGTGGAGCTCAGGTACTGGGCCAGGAGAGCCTGGTGGGAAGAAGAGATTTGACCTTATTTTTCTTAGCCCCTTTACGCAAGATTCTAGAAGTAAAAGGTTGCTTTGCAATGTTCTCATCATACACAGACAAGCACACCAAAGCATGAGCATACACAAATTAAGGTGAAAAGTGTGCCTAGGACTTGCATACCAGAAGAGAGTAGTGGAAAATATTTTTCCCTTCTGTGGCAGTTTCAGGTGACCTTGAAAAAAATAGCTGGGGATAAAGGTGACATTTAAAAAAATAGCCTACATTTCTCATGAAAAAATAGTACTGCATCAAGGTAGCTTTTGGGGGCAAAAATAATCATTCTAAGTTTGGCAAGGCAGTCCTTGCAAGAGAACTGGCTTGTTTTTGGAGTATATGCATCATCTTCATTAGGATTGGCAAGGAGATAATTTCTATTTCGTTTCAAAATAACAATGAAACAATTAAGGAAAATAAATAATTTTGGATATATAATTTTAGGATAAGAGCTGAGTTTATGCCTAAATTATCTCTTTGGCTTATAAAAAGATTAGTTTTTGTTAGGCTGCTTTCTATTAGATTTGTCACATACATGTGTACCTGTGTATTAACAGGAGCCAGGCTGGTTTGGGGGAATCGTGAACTTGTCCAGATCATTGCTACAGCCCCAGCGGAGATGCATTTCAATTCAATCCATCAGAGATCACTGTGGTACGTTATCTGATGGATTTATCTTTTTGTATATTATATGAATATGGAAAGGAATTAAATGTGTGTTTACAGTTTGATAAACATTCAACATAAATTATACATTTTAATTTCATTTATTAGTTGGGGACTATGGAAAGCGGAATTTCATTGCATACAAACTGCCATTCAGATTGAAGGATTAGCAGTTTCCTGAAAAGGTACACTAATTGTAAGAATGAGATCCATTTCTATCTCACATTAGTCACTACACAGTTTATATTCAGAGTTTAGAAAGATAAAAGTGGAATACAGCTAATCCTAGTGACTGTGTAGTTTGTTGTGTACAACTTCAAGTAATAAATCTGGTGCTAATGAACCTATCATTTGGCAGCTTGTCTGAATGCTGTAGTCACCACTGCAAGTTTTTAAGCCCCATTTATGTCTTAAAAAACTTGACCCAATATTTTAGAATTAGCATGCTAAGCATTGTCCATGATATTATCTTACCATATAATGACTCCAAAAATCTCACAGAGATTAATAGTGATAACATAATTCCAGAAAGTTGCCACTCTATATGTAGAAATATATTGGCAATAAAAACCAGTCACTGTATGCCTTTCCCCAGTAGGGGATCTCTCACTTTTCTCTGATTTTTAAAGGCTTCAGATCAATAACTGGAGTGACATTATTAACAGCTCCCTCAACACCTTGGCCAGCACTAATATTAAATCCATTACACCTTCTGTTTGACATTTGCAGTACAGCAGAAAGTGCTGTAGATACAGTCGCATTGTCTGGGGACTAGGGTTGGATGTGGGGTTAGTAAGATGGTTTCCCTTGCCTAACTTCTAAATTCAGTTCATTGATAGGAAACTCGAACCAATACCAAAAAAAAAAAAAAAAAAAAAAAAAAAAAAAAAAAAAAAAAAAAAACCAACAACAAAAAAAACAAAACCCCAAAACAACAACAACGAAAAACCTAAATGAGCCCCCCTTCCTCCAACTGTATACCAGACGGTAAATAATTCACCCATAGGAGTATAAGTGTATCTCATATCCTAGCAGTTTTTAAAACAAAATGTTGATCTGATCCTCAAATTTTTACATTCTTTATTGTTATTCCTAAACATTTGTTCCTCTAATTATATCACTTATTGTGAAAATCATCTAAT